>JAXGGA010000641.1:0-203481 GCA_038373865.1 Uloborus plumipes
GTATTTATTTAAAAAAAAAAAAAAGCAAACACATTGTGAAAACAGTAGAAGGGCGCCGTTCGGGAGGGCGCATCGGGAAATCTCCCGGTCAAGTCTATGGCCAGTCCGGGCCTGGTAAGACCTCATTTAGAGTATGCTGTTCAGTTTTGGTCTCCTTATCTTAAGAAAGATATTAATTTATTGGAAAGGGTACAAAGGAGGGCTACTAGGTTAGTGAATGGATTTTCTAATTTAGACTATGATTCCAGACTTAGAATGCTTAACATGTACAGTTTTGAGCAAAGGAGAATCAGAGGGGACATGATTCAGTTATTTAAATTTATCAAAATGAAAGATGTTACAGGGTTAAATTTTTGCACGGAAAGCAGGACAAGGGGTCATTGTTATAAGCTGTTTAAATCTCAGGCTAACCTGGAAATTCGGAAAAATTACTATTTTAGCAGAGTAGTGGGAACTTAGAATAGTTTACCGGAAGAGGCGGTAAGGAGCAAGGAAGTAGATAGTTTTAAGAGGGCCATTGATCTTCATGGGATCTATAATTTGACTAGGACCAGCCCAGTTGGGCCCAGAGCCTGTTGCTGGTCGTCACATTTGTATTTGTACTGCCCTTTAAAACGAAACAAAAACTGTCTTGTTATTCCCAGGCATCAAAGAGATAAGGCCCTCTGAAAATTAAAAATTCATGCAAGATTGTTTTGGCATAAGTTAAAGCAATTACGAACATAAATAAAGTCTTTTCATGCAAGAACTAGAACTCTAAAAATATTTATCACCAAAGTATAATTCGAAATATATCGTAAAATGGTTGTAATTTATTTGTAATGTTGACACATCGGAAAAAGTTGTACTTAAAACCAGTGATCCGAATGTCCACACATCAATTCAAATTGGTTTCAAAACTAATTTTTGCATGTCTTTTTTGCACGTTTTGCAAACTTTTTTGCATGTCGCTAAGAAAGTTCTAGTTTTACATTTGAATGAAATTACAAATTTTTTTACAAAAATCCGAAATTTCTACATAATTTTCGAAACAGCTACAACTAAAAGGGATTTTTGCTAATTGATTATTTGTTAGAGTTTATCTTCATAATATTTAGTTGTACATTCATTACAAATTAAAAGAAAACTCTGATAACAGAAACACTAAAAAAAGTTTTAAGTAAAACTTTTTCAGATGTTTCTACATCACATATAAATTAGACGTTTTACAATGTATTTTAAGTAGTATATTTAATGGGGATACATATTTTTTCTCTTGCAGTTCTTGCATAAAAAGACTTTATGTTCATAATTGCTTTAAATTATGCCAAAAAATTTTTTTTGCGTAAATTTTTAATTTTCAGATGGTTATATCTCTTTTATGCCTGGGAATAATAAGACGGTATTTGTTTCCTTTTAAAGTTCAAGGTAATATCGTCTTGCTCCATAATATCTTTCTTAAGATAAGGAGACCAAAACTGAACAGCATACTCTAAATGAGGTCTTACCAAACTTCTATACAAAGGCAGAAGAACCTTCTTAGATTTGTTTGAAATAGATCTATTTATAAACCCAAACATCCTATTAGCTTTGTTACTGGCTATGCTACACTGCGTAACTTTTATTATACATACAATTCCACGTTTCTCGGAAATTTTCTTTCTTTTTTTTAAATTTCTAATTTTTTGAACCATTATATTATTTAAAGATATAACTGACGAGTATCTTCATTTCATTAGAAATTCATCTTGAAAATTAACAGATTCATAACTCTGTTAGCTCGAATTAACGAACGCTAATGACTGAAAGGTCTCCGATTTTTGATAATGAGATCAGGGTCACTTTTTTTCTTTTTGTATTACATTGACAATGTCCATCAAGTACTTTTACTCGTCTTTTAAATCCGTTTTTAAAGCTTTGATATCTTCCACCGAGTTCTTGCAACGTTAATAAAGACAACTTTTCAAAAACAAGTTGCACTTTATCAGTGATTCAATAAGTATATCTCTTCTACACTCAGACTGTTTTGAGGGTTTAAAACTGGTTAGTGAGACGGTAGATAGCTATTGATGGAAAAGACAAGATATGAATTTAAATGAAAAACTTTATGCTCGCAATCATCAATGCCAGAACTGAGTCATAAGTCTAACTTCAAACTTTAATTCAAAAGGAGATACCTGTTTAACATCAGAAAGTAATTGGATCCGTATAAATGTGTTGAAAACATGTAAACAACGTGGCTGGGTGGATGAAAAAGGCAGAATGACAACCGAAATGCAGCTACCTCCTTGTGGTGCGTTCTGGGCTGTTAACGTAACGAAATATAATTGTATTTACAAGTAAAATCTGCATTTTGCTCATTCGTTGCAAAAAAAAAATAGTATCTGGATTACAAAAGAAGAATTATTGCTGTGTGTAAAAAATGGTAAAAAAAGTCAATTTTTGGTTACTTTCACGGAACTTTACGGTTTATGTACAAACTTAATACCAAATAAAATGTAAATAATTTTGAAGATGCATGAAAAGAGTTAAAAGGAAGCATTTTAATGGTATTAGAACAAAAATGGTGTTTATTTATATTTTCCTAAAAATTTTAGAAAATTGACCTTTTTTCGTGTTTTTAGAGAAATTCAAACCCTGGTAGGACCCTAAAGGAGTAGTTCAAATTTGATAATATTTTACATGTGTATTGTATTTACACATGCACAGCTTTTGCCGGATATTACAGAATAAAATTCCAAAATTTTTGTTTTTCGCTCCACCCTAATGGTCATTCTCTGTTACGTTTGAAACATACGAGGGTTGGGGCAAAAGTTATGGCAACTTTTTTTTTTCTCTTGTAAATACCAATTCAGTTGGAAAATGGGACATATACAGACGAAGGGACAAGGTGTTAACTGCATGTGAGGAAAATGAATAGCACTGAAATATCATAACACACTTATTTATTACTGTAGTACAAAGGGCCATAAGGCCTCCAAGGTGCAAAAGAATGACAATACAGTAAACATACGATTGGTATAACGAACCTGCCCTAAATACCTTCAAATTAGTCTCCTGCTACTGCCTCAGTATCATGTCTAAATAACCCTATTCCATGCCTAAATTGGGTCATTCAGACATGGTACTTTACTTCATTCTTTCACACGGTGAAGGCCATATGGCCCAGTATACTGCAGTAATTAATTAGTGTGTTACGATATTTCATTGCTATAGGGCATGCTTGGGACAAACTTTGTCGCTAGGTGGCGCAACATGTACAATTGGTATTCTTTACTTCCGGTTATTCGATTAACGTGCTAGATGAGGAAGATTTTTTTTTTTTATAAAGCTAAATTCATCTTAAGGGAATATCTTTCAGATAAAAACTTTACTGTTTCAACATTAAAATATGAACTAAAACTTTTAAAAATTAAAACAGCTGTCTAAAACGGTATTTATTGCTTGGAAGTATTGATAGTATTTTAAATAATGATGATAGCTATCAATTAAAAAAATGTTTTGAGACTTCAATCATTCTGCAGCTAACATAAAATATTCTTACCTTCAAGTTAATTATTTTCTCATTATAGCGAACAACCATTTAGTAATTTAATTATTAACTTTTTTAAAAATATTTATTTATTTATTGATTTATTTATTTCTGGGTTCAAAATAATACTCAAATACTTTGTACTGAAATGCATGCGTATGTCGCACCGATTTCACCAAAGCAAATTCAAATTAAATAATGTTGAAAGCTGACACATATATTAAAAAAAAATATTTAACCAGAACACAAATAAAAGAAACAATTTTTCAACAGTATTTTTACTTCGCTTATACCCTGGCTAATACGAAAACTAAAATTATGGTATTAAATCATTTATACAAACTAATTAGAGCAATTAGGAAAATTTTAAACAAGATATTACAAAAAAATATCAAAACTAGTTAAAAATGGATTAATAACGACAGCTAAATATAATAACGATTCAACCGAATTACAAAAAGATGTATTTCATCTATTGTAATTAAAACCCAAGTTCTGTTCAAAAATCATACAAATTCTTATACGGATGTGATATGTATCTCAGTAATACGCTAACAGTACATATTTATATCATGAGAGCAGACAAAATTTACTTTCAGGAGGGGTGGTGGTCTCACAGGCCTTACATGTAAAAAATGCCGCCAAGAATGTTAAACCAAGGGTTGCGGGGAGGAGTGTTGACCCCCCAATTTCCTGTAACATTATTATTAAACTCCCAAAATTTTTCATTTTTATTTCAAGGATTGTTGTCACCCCCTTCCCAAGAAAAATAATTTGCCCATAAATTTGAAACTAAGGATATTAACAACGACAGACAAAAAGTAATTACAGCAGCTAAAAATACATTAGTTTTAAAAGGAATTGGGGTTTAAGTTGAAAAGAAAACAGACTTAATATGTATTTAATTCAAATATAAAATTTTCAAATATTAGTATAACTAATAAACACTTTGGTAACCTTTTTAATTTGAAATTAAGTCATATAAATATCCAAATATTAATACATCTTATTAATAAAAGCAACTAGGTAAGACACCTTTTATATTAAAAAAAAGCGAATGAATCAAAAATTTTAAAAAAATACTATGATTTGAAACATATAATTTTTTTTAAAAAAGGAGGTAAAACATATGTAGTGCACACCACTTGACAGTGAGGTTCAGTAGAAGTGGTATTTGCTATTTATTTCGGCTGCATATTAGAGTAAACAATAATATTTGTCCCCCCCCCCTAATAGTTTATATTTATTTATTTTTTTAGAAAACTGCAAAACGGAATCGATCTTGTAAGCACTGAAATGAAAACATAAAATGCAAAGCATCGACTTTAATATTTTCTGGAATGAATTTTCAACTCATTTCGCCTTCAACCAAAAAAAAAAAAAAAAATAAGAAAATGAATAACGTTATTTTATTTTGAACACGTTTTCTAATGTGTAAAAAAATGCACATTACAAAGGCAGAAATCTCTTTGCTATTAGTTATTTGGTATTAGTATAAAATTGTTATTTATGCTCTGAGATTATTGTACTCGGTCACATATTCAACTATTTCAATTGGAATCGCAGCAAAAAGCGTGTTAAAAATAATACTCTCCACAATACGTCTGTGATTAAAGCAATGATATTTTAAAAGAAATCATCACACACAGCTCTTTGAACAAAAAAAAAAAAAAACTTAGTTGTCAAAAGAGCATAGAAGACACATCGGTACTTTTCACGGGAGTTACTATGATAATACGAATGCGGCAGAACAGCCGGAAGTTACTTACACCAATTCCGCTAAGGCGCGCTAGGAACTATGGGAGTTTTAGCATGCCCCATTCGTTGTCCACATCTGTAGTTAACATCTTGTCACATCGTCTGTGTACGTCCCATTTTCCAACCGGAATGGTATTTGCAAGAAAAAAAAAGCTACCATGATTTTTGACCGTAAAGTAGATCTGTGTTGTAATAGCACTTATGGACATGTTCCGATGCAATCCAACTTCCCAGTAAGCAAAATTTCCCGCCTCAAGATTGCCTAATGATCAACATGTCAGCAAAGACAATCTTGCCGCAGTATAGTTACGTCACTGATTTTAGGCTGTCCGCATATTGCCACAAAATTGACAGTCGAGGAGTATGCAACCTAATATCGGGAAAATATCAAGATAAGCTGCTTTTGCAGTGATGCATACGTATTGTCATGACAGTACGATATCAGTTTGCATGCAAGCTGCAGGGCCCGACTTGCAAGTTTCTATGCCCAGGGCACTTTCAAATTTTCTTGCCCCCTTTGAATGGCTGATATACTTTATTCAGTGACATTCTTACCACAAGTGCCCCCTCCTCCCCTCCAAACAC
The DNA here is from genome assembly GCA_038373865.1 of Uloborus plumipes. Classification (NCBI taxonomy): domain Eukaryota; kingdom Metazoa; phylum Arthropoda; class Arachnida; order Araneae; family Uloboridae; genus Uloborus; species Uloborus plumipes. The sequence continues at coordinate 5,855 of JAXGGA010000641.1, forward strand.
TCTATAAATATAGATTTAATATCAGAAGAAAAAAAATCGCATTACGAAACTGCTCAGAGTGAATTAGTCTAAGTGATGTTTTCTAACTTATCTTACAATACAACTGGGTCATTCCATGTCAAGTGTCCCAAATTTCGAAAAAATCCCCACTCGACCCCCTCCGATTTTGATGAAAATTTTTTTGGATGTACATATAAGACTTGCATGAAACCATACCAAATTATAGCTCTATAAGCCTTATAGTTTAGCCAATAAAAATTATGGGAAAAAAAGCCTCTTTTTCGTGTCTTGATAAAAATGACCAAATCGTCAAGTTTGTGCTTTTATTGCTCGCGACCAAAGACGATTATCAGGCTCAAATTTGGTGATTCTGATCCCTGTTTAGGGTAGAATAGCCTACTTGTGTAACAAAAGCTCCATACACTGTAGATTTTTTGCAATTTGCTGCCAAAGTTGGTAAAAAATCGTATTTTGGTAAATTTTGATCATACGTTAACAGCTTGTGTCTGCCGAGAGAATGACTTTCTGAAGCTAATCTTTCCTCGTTTATAGCCTGATAGTTCGTCCGAAAGGTGTGCAAGTGGCATCTCGATAGCTCAAATAATTGCTGAATTATGCGAGTTGAAATTCCAGTTAAATTTCTTTTTTCTCAATTTTGTCTCAATTTCAAAGAGCAATATCTCAAAAGGGTCATCTTGGATTTGAATTTTCTTTACATTATTGGAAAGAACACACTTTTCTTAACTAAAATACGTTATTTTAATTTTTGAGACAAACCAGTTTCAAGGGTTATTGCAGGTCAAAAATGTGTACGTCATTCTACGTGAAATCAAAGAAAAAAAGACGTAGACCTCAAAAGTTGATATCAATTTGTTCTATTAAAATTTACAGGAGCTATTGTACTTATGTTCTGATGATATGTCACTTGGCAAGGTGTCATTAATATTTTAAATTCATAAAAAGCATCGTTTCCTTTTTCAAAAAAAAAAAAAAAAAAAAAAAAAAAATAAAATAATTAATAGTTGAGATAAATAATAAATAAAACAGTTATTATGGTGTATACGTGATAAAAATTATGTATAATAGAACTGCAGAGCCATTTTTCTAAAATGCGATAACGAAAGTTTTCGATAGAGTTGAATATTGCAATTATTTCCACCGTGTAAATAAATGAGAACAATAGTAATTGAAAATATGATAAGTATTAATTGAAAATCCATTCATTATACTGCCGAGGATGTGTTTAGATATTCAGCCTATGATTGCAATTTGCCCATAAACAAAATTGATGAAAAATGGGAAAATGCTTTTTATGACCTTGAAACATTAATGACCAACAACCTTGCCAAGTGACATATCCGAAATTCTGTTTCAAGAGCTTAAAAATAACACATAGTATAAGACTCAAGCTCTTATAGCAGCGATAAGAAGATAATTATTTTTGTTTAAAACGAAACTTTACTTTTTGCCATTTTTTGAGTTTTTACGGATGCGCACACAAAAACTAAAGTTCAAAAACATTTAAAAAAGGTTTTTTCTATCAGAACATAAGTACAATAGCCCCTGTAAATTTTAATAGAACAAATTGACAATTTGACATCAACTTTTAAGGTCTATGTGTTTTTTTCTTTGATTTCACGTTGAATGACGTACATATTTTTGACCTGCAATAACCCTTGAAACTGGTTTGTCTCAAAAATAAAAATAACGTTTTTTAGTTAAGAAAAATGTGTTCTTTCCAATGATGTAAAGAAAATTCAAATCCAAGATGACCCTTTTGAGATATTGCTCTTTGAAATTGAGACAAAATTAAGAAAAAAGAAATTTAACTGGAATTTCAACTTGCATAATTCAGCAATTATTTGAGCTATCGAGATGCCACTTGCACACCTTTCGGACGAACTATCAGGCTATAAACGAGGAAAGAATTAGCTTCAGAAAGTCATTCTCTCAGCAGATACAAGCTGATAACGAATGATCAAAATTTACCAAAATACGATTTTTTACCAACTTTGGCAGCAAATTGCAAAAAATCTACAGTGATTGGAGCCTTTGTTACACAAGTAAGCTATTCTACCCTAAACAGGGATCAGAATCACCAAATTTGAGCCTTATAATCGTTTTAGGTCGCGAGCAATAAAAGCACAAACTTGACGATTTGGGCATTTTTTTTTCAAGATACGAAAAAGAGGCCTTTTTTCCATAATTTTTATTGGCTAAACTATAAGGCTTATAGAGCTATAATTTGGTATGGTTTCATGCAAGTCTTATATGTACATCCAAAAAAATCGTCAAAATCGGAGGGGGTCGAGTGGGGACGACTCGTACACTTGACATGGAATGAACCAACTGAAAGTTTACTGTTCAAAATTAGAATTTGGTTACAAAATTATGTTTTCATATCCCTTTTCTCACCTCAACAAAATAAAAGCAGGAGTGAAAAGAAAAATAAAGGAAAGTTGGGAAAAAAAAGGTATTAAAAGCACTGGGACAACTTTAAAAATAATTCAAATGATTTCTGGAAAATTTTCCTGCCCCTTAGAAATTTCATGCCCAGGGCACAGGCTCTGGATGCCCATGCGATAAATAGGGCCTAGCAAGCTGTGATTGCTTGCTGCATACAGACAGCCATGACAGCAAAATGTCGAGAAATTGTTATGACAGTGCGATATCAGTCTCTGTGCAAGATGTGATTGTTTTTGTAATCTTGCAAACATATTGATGTAACACAAAAATATCAAGATATTGTCATGACAGTACGATATCAGTCTGTATGCAAGGTGTTTCATTTATTTATTTATTTGGGTTATGTTCTCTTCAAACTCATTAATTAAATATCATTCTTTAACTATTTCTGTGATTCTTCAAGATTGATTAATTTTCTGGCTTAAGAATATTTCAAAGCTGACACATGATCAGAAATTCGCATGAATATATATTTTGTTTTTTCTAATTGCAATTTAATTGCATATAATGAAAATTCCTCTAATTTTAGATTAAACTTTACATTTTAAAACTAATGTTTCATTTTAGCTTGTAGACTTCAAAAAAAGTGTTAAGCACTTAGTTAGAACTTTATTTCATTATAAAATTGCAATCTCTTAGCATCCACCATTGGAATAAGATTTTTTCCATTAATGATGTTTACTATGCTCTGTCAAGAGGCAAACAACGAAAATTTCATTCTATTTTTTGTTTAAATCATTAAGTTGAAAAGTTTTAAACGAAATTCTGTGGTCTTTAAGAGTGCCAATCTTTAAACAGCTTAAGAAAGCTGGAAGTTTATTTTGTCCTCTACTATTTTCAGTTAGCTTCTTATTTATTTTTATTTCAATATATATATATATATATATATAATTATTTTATTTCTCTGTCAATTCAAGTTACGAAATTATTAATGAGTATTTTTGAGAAAATACAAAATTTCAATCAGTCTTTTTTTCCCCTTTGCATTTTTAAATTTTTTTTTGAAATTTATTTTCAAAATTAAATATTTTTCAATGGTTACTCCCTCCCCCTTGTGTATTTGAATTTTATTCTGAGTCTGCTAACATTCAAGAAGCAGTAAATGCATATTTGACTTTCAATTTAATATGTTATCTATAATAATAAAAGCAAGTGTAATGTGTCTGTCTGTCCATTTGACCGAGCTCTCCAGCCAAATCTATCGCACGCAGGGACCTGGACTTTTTTACACGAAAGCACAAAGGGGCTGGCCACCAGACCTCGAAGCCCGATTTTCGATTTTTGAATTAGAAAAATTTTAAAAAATTATTTATAAAACTTCTTCTCGAGATCGCTGCTCGCCAATACAATATGTGTTATCGTAAATCCTTACTTCAACGAGCGACCCGATGGTCAAGTGGTTCTGCGCGTCAGGTTGAAGTTCCTGATGGAATGAGATCGAATCCAGGCCCGCAAGAATTTTTTCGAACAGCTGCATGGTTTTTTTTTTTTTTTTGAATGATTTTAATGATTGTAATGTCCTTATGCAGGTACATTCCCTCATGGGGATCTACCCCATATTTTTTTATAGTACAAAGTAACAGTTTTGGTCGGATCTTTGTTAAAATTGGCAATGGGGTCCTTCGATGCTGTAGAATTTTCTTATGGACGTTTGCGCCATTTTTGGGGGCTTTAAATCAATTGTGGCAATAAATGGTTTTTGATTTGCGGCACTTATATTATTTTTTCAAAAATTATATACACTATCAATTATATTATGTTAATTTTTGTACCTTTATAAAATTCTGTATTTTATACCTTGCATTTACGTCAAATTCAAGGTAAAATTAAAAGTCAAAAATTCTGAAGAAGATAAATATATGTTAAAAATTAAAGTAACTATTTTTTGTGATTTTCATATTGGTTGTGACCAAAAAACATCACTACAAACAAATAAAACGTATCAAACACCATGAGTGTTAAGTTATTAGGCAAAATCTGCTGTGTAATGTTTTTTTCCACTGCGAGAGGGGGGGGGGGTATGAACGACCATTAAAGTGACACAAATTTTTAAAAAATAAAGGTTGGATCTCCAATTATCTTGCTTCGTAATTTGAACCCGCACCGGCTGTGCAACGGTACTCGATTAGTCATTCAAAAATTAATGAAAAACGTGATCGAAGCCAGGATTTTAAATGGCAAGTTCAGAGGTGAAAATATACTCATACCACGCATTCCTATTATACCTACAGATGTGCCAATTCAATTCAAACGTATTCAGTTTCCGATTAGATTGGCATTTGCAATGACTATCAACAAATCCCAAGGTCAAACGATGTCTGTTTGTGGCTTAGATTTGAGAACACCATGTTTTTCACACGGACAATTATACGTGGCATGCTCTCGAGTGGGTAAACCATCCAGTTTGTTTGTGTTAGCTAAAGATGGACTAACAAAAAATATTGTTCACGCTATAGCATTAAGAGATTGATATTGTTTAATAGTGTTACTGTCGTAATTGTTTAATGATATATAATTTTAAGGAATAAATTATAATAACTTAAAAATAATGTTTGCCTTTTGTTATTTTTATATTCCCTCATCGTTCACAGCGCTCCATGCTTATTTCACGCATATACAACATTCTTACATACATACAATATACACATTCTACCATACATACATACTTACAATAAGTAAGCTATTTTTTGTCTACACTAGAAATTGCTACTATTGTGATTTGTTGCTATACACACTATTCCTGCGCTATTCACTTATCTGCATTTTCTAAATGCACGGGCAACGCCGGGCGGGTACAGCTAGTTCAATATATTGTGTGATGGCAAAAATAAATAGCACAACAGTTGTAAAAACATTTGTAAATGTTGTTAAAAAAGAAGTCTTGACTGGTGAACAAGCCTTAAAAATTGAAATGAACTCCTGTAAAACTCCTTATTTTTAACTTCCAAATTTGAGTATGAACCCTGTTTTAGAACAAAATGATCAAATTGTAATTTTACATTTTGTTTATTTAGAAGTAAAATCTTGCAGCGTAAGGGTGGACGAGGTGTCCCCCCCCCCCCCAGTGATAGAACCGGGAACTTTTGTGGTGGAAACCCAGTGCTTTGGCCGCTGGACCAAAAGGCATCATGACCCGGTGGGCAAAGTTGGGTTATACGCTCTTTCAGCATAGGCCACAATACTCCCCTCCTAGTGATGGTGCGAGAGAGCGATATGTACGAATTAGACGGTGCGCCAAGGAGTCAGGCATTCTGGCTGAAGTTGTGTACAGAGGACAAGTGAGTGATGCAGGCGAAGCGAATCCTGTAAGCGATGCAGGCGAAGAGAATCCTGTGAGTGATTCAGGATGAAACGAATACCTGCGAGTGTTGCAGGCGAAGCAAAACCTCTGAGCAATGCAGGAGAAGCAGATCATGTGTTGCGTGTGTTCATGGCGCCATCTGTCGTCCGGGTTACCAACTGCGGCGTACGTGATGGACCCCCCCCGGAACCTCTGTAGTAGAAACCCAGTGCTTTGACTGCTGGACCAAAAGGCCTCATGACCCGGCGGGCAAAGTTGGGTTATGTGATCTCTGAGCATACGCCACAATCTGAAGGAATGAGATTGATTTCTTCCCCATCTCTCTTTCAGTCACAGCGATTTTGTCAAGAGATCTGTCTTAAAAAGGAAAGTATTGCACCCATGTCATGGGTACAAGTTAGGTTATGCTTCCAGGAATGAAAATATTTGAGCTTAATTCCCCATCCCACATACAAGCTCAAGATAATCAACCAAAATAATATATTTTGTTGATTTACTTGTGTCAAAACTGGGCAGGTTTGTGCTCAATTATTTCATGTTGTATTCAAAAGCAGAAATCTGGGGGCATGGCATTATTTTTCAAAATATTTAGTTCCAAAAACCTAATTTTAGCTGATCGTTGGTGAAATTAGGATGAGATGTGGTCATCTTTAATGACCGTCAGGGAAAGGGAAATTCTTCTCAAGCAATTTTTGAAAATTTACGTTCCAAAATCAGAAGTGTAGATGATCTCTGATAACGTTAAGAAAGGTGTGCTCAGGAGTTGCTCCCTCCAAAGATTTTCGAAACTGAAGTCCTATAAACGAAATTGCTGGCCGCCTTTGATAACACTAGGGGAATGGAAGGATTTCAGGGATTCCTCCAGGCCAGTTTTTGAAATTAAAGTTCCAAAAACAATTTTAAGCTCTTTTTGGTGATATTTGAGAAGAAGTTTGAGTACGCTCCCCCAGAATTTTTCCGGAAATGAAGTTGTAAAAGAGTGATTGCAGGCCATATCTGGAAACGTCAGAGAAAGGGATGAGGCTCAGGAACTTTTCATCAGTGATGTTTCTGGTGATTGAAGTTCCAAAATCAAAATTTTTGATTTTCAATAATCTGAAAGCCAGGAGTATTTGAGGGGGTGGAGGATTTAGGATCTTTTAAACGAAATCCTAAAAACAAAATTGCAGGCCATCTTTGATGGAAAGAAAGGGATGCGGTCTAAGAACTGACATGGTAAACGAATTGAGAGCAATTCATTAAATCAAAAGAGGGCCTAGCCCCAATGCAATTATTTGATTTTGGAATCGAATACTAATGTAAATGCACTTTTAGAAATCCTATTTTATGTTTTTTTTTTTTATTTCTTTGAGAGTAAAATCTCAAGTAATGAGACTGATTTTATTTCCACCCTGTAATACTTCTTGGCAATTTTTTAAAGACAGAAATCAGTTCTAAAACAGAAGGTCTTGCACCCATGCCTGTTTTGTATGATTTCTTCCACTTGTGTTCATTGCATAAAATTATCTATTTGCAAAATATTCATGAAATCATTGAAAAGTAAACTAATCGTTCTGGTATAATGGTGGAACTTAAGGTTTTTGAAACTAATTTGCTAGTGATTTAAGGAGGGAATGTTTGGTAAGTAAATGCTGTTACTCAAAATTATAAAATTATCAGTATCAATCTTCAGTACAAAAGTATTCAAGTATAGCAACTAATTTAGAACAGAGAGAGAGAGAGAGCATAAATTACTTTTCTGGTAAGAGAAAATCCAAAGCCTCTAAGTCAGTGACAGAGCAAGATCCCATGGATATATTTAAGAGGGACAGGGAAAGATTACTTAGTAGAGTACTTCAGAGCTGTTCCAGAGTACAATTTGTAGGAGAATTTGGGCCACATTGATTTGGGCCACAGAAACTCAGGGCCGTCTTTTGACCTACTGGAGACCCTAGGCACATTAGGAAAGTGACCCTATGACTGAAAGAGATCGATTTTTTTAGAATAGAAAAAGAAAGTACATAAACGCGATTCAATATTTATTTTTATTTCTTTACAGTCACATTAAATTTTCTCCTGCATGTCACATATTTTAGATGTTGAGGTAATTAGTCTATATATTTAGAACTGGGGGCCCCTATTCATTGAGGGGCCTTCAGCATATGCCCATTGGGAAAAAGGGGACTGCAGAAACAAAGAAAATTGTCACTTTCGTGGTGAAAGAGATGCATTTTAGCATAGCATTTACACTGCTGTATGATCTACCTGTTCATAATCTTCAAGATTGAGGCATGATAACAAGGGCGTATATAAGGGGTGGGCTCAGGGGGCCCGGGCCCCTCCCGAAATTAACATAACAAATTTAAATGAAACATAATTGAATTGGCATTTGTTCGAAAAAATTTCTAGATTTAAGCTCCGAAGCTACGAGAGTGAAAAGCAGCCGAGCTAGAGGGGACCAGTAAGTTTTTATCTCTTTACTAATGTTGAATTGACAAAATAGATTACTTCCAGTAGCGGATATAAGGAGAAAATTGAAGCCTGTGTTCCGGGTGGAAATTTCAGAGCGCAACAAATTCAATTGTGGCTCAAAGAACAGACTCAAAAGAGAATCATTACCTTATTTTTTTTTTTCGGGAGAAGAATCATAGCAATATTTCTTTCTCGAACGTTACCAAGCATAGCCTAAAAATACACTTTTAGGCTAGAAAATTCAAAAAACTTGCAACAGAGAGTGCTGACCCCCTTTATTTAGTTTTAACAAATTGTAGCATACAAGTTGTGTTTCTGAAACTTCAATAAAACAAAGTTTCTTGGAGCTTCTGAATTCTTTTTCAAACTTTTATCTTCGTAAGATCATTAAAGCTTGACGAAATGGGGTTTTAGAATGTATGGGGGGGGGGGGGCAAGCTTGGCATATGGGCCCCCTCCGAAATTCTAACCTATATACGCCACTGCATGATAAAAGTGTTAATGTTGCAAAACAAAAATGAGGAATTAACAAAATCTAATGTACCAGGCTGAAGGGGAAAAAGTAGTAGGTAATAGTTGAAGAAAATAAGAAAAGTAGAACTTTGCAGGATCTGCGAGTTGTTATACTAATTGATACTTTCATTATTTAACACAATCCAAATTTGTAGAACTCAAAAATAAACTTTAGATTTTTTTTTTTTGAATCATTTCTGGACTACAATCATTTTTCAAATTATAAAAGTAAATCATGAAGTGATGTTTTTTTTCTATGTTTATTTTATTTATATAATTCTTATGTTTATTTTACTCTTCAAAATGAAAACAAATTAAAATGTACCAAAAGTATGATTTTTTTTGGGCATTGATTCTTGTTTTTCTGTATCACTCATATCCTAATATACAGTGCAAGATGTTCAACATGAAAGGATACAGCAGTCCAGACTTTTGTGCAATTGATGCAAATCTCACTTTGCACTAAAAACAATTTAGGTCACCCCAGTTTCTGTTTTATTTCCACTGTGTTTGAAACATGCTTAAATGTTTTTGGCAGATTTTCCCCATAAGTTATTTCAAGTAAATCATTATTTAACAGTCTTTTGCCAAAGTTATGGAAATTAAAACATTTCTTTATTCATCATAAAATTAGATCATATATATATTAAGGCCAAAGAAATCGTCATGCGTCAACAGAACATCATAAGTTAACAATCTTTACTACAAAATTCTTAGCAACCAGTTTTTAGTCTCTGTACAAGATAGGTTTTTCCCCAATTTATTGAGGCGTTAAGGCTGAGTGTAAGGCGGCTTGCTGTTCTTGATTTAGGTGACTAACACAGACTGAAAAGAGTTGAACATTATTCTGAAACAAAATAAAATACTTTAATGATAGATTCGGACTTATAAAAATTAACACAAAAAAATGCAATATTTCCCAGTATACTAATTTATAAACAAGAAAATGAACCTGGGACAAAGTAAAAAACTCATGGCTTGCTTTGCTTAGCTATCAGGTAGCCCTTTGTTGGCAGGTTTATTTACTATTAAGATTGGCTTAGTAGTAGCTTAGCCTAGTAACTAGCTTCCACACCAAGAACCATAGTAAGGGATTATTTCATTTAACTAATAATCTCAACCCAATACTTACTCTCAGTATAAATATTCAGCTTAAATTACATCTTTCAACATTTTAAAAGATATTTATGTGCAGTAGAAGCATAGGCAAAAGCTGAAGTAGGTTAGAGGACCCAAAAAAAGTCGTAAAGGTTAAGTTCAAGTCAAGGGACAGCAGGATGAGCACCTCAAATGGGACAGCTGGGGACTCCACAGATTGGAGTAGTTGATCTTTCAGGAAGCAAAAAATTCTCAGGATCAGGAGGAAATATATTTATCCTGGTGACTAGCAGGACTCAGAGAGCAGCATGCTCTGAGGAGCATATGAGACTCTTGAAAAGAGTTTAAGTACTGCTGGTAAAGTGGTGTCCCACACTTCTGTTTAACCATAAAATTCATAAATTCTGCCAGCATTAGTTTTAAATAGGAATGCAGGAGATACTGTTTGGCCGAATACTTTAAAATTCAAAAAACGAAATAGTAAATAAATATTAATATTTGACTATTGGCAAACAAACATTGTTTTTACAAAAAAAAAAAAAGAATGTTATGGTATAGTACAATACTGCCGAGCTAATTCAATTTATTACCTACTTAAATTACCACATTTAAAGTAATTTATATATAAGAAAAAAAACTTAGATGTTAAAATTTAAATTTTGTTGCTTTTCGATTTTTCTGCTATCTTATGTCAGATTACATCAAGCCAGGGCTTAATCTTTAGGAGCCGGGCGGTACACATGCTGTACTGTAACTCTATTTTTTTTAGAGGACGGGGTTCAGATTTTCACCCGAACCCTTTGGAGCCGGGGATTTTCAAGGTTTCATACGTCTGGTACGACAGTTTATAAATTCTCTTTTCAATGGAAAAGAAATGTGTGGTTCAACTGTCGTACTACCTGGGTCAAAAGAAAAATTTCTAAAAAACAGCCCGGATCCAAAAGGTTAATTTGAGTAGGAATGCTTGAACTTGTTTCAATTTTATGTGAATTTCCATACATTAGACAGAATTAACTCCTTTAGCAAGAAAATTAGTCCTGAAGACTATAGGGTTTGCACACTAAACTAAGGTTTGCATTAACCATAATATTACTTACTCATGAAAAATGAGACAATAACCAGGGGGTAAAATAGGAAAAAAAATCCTAAGTAAAGGGTTCATAAAGATTTAAAGTCAGTAAACCATTAATTTTTTTCTAAAATATGCAGCTAAAAAATTTTACATTACATGAAATATTAAACTTTTTTTGTTTAAAAATAAACTCATTATATTCAGAGCCATTATTTTGAAATTCTGACAAGGTGTGACAGTGACATTCTTTGATTTTTCTTATTTTTTTATATGTGAAAGTAGGTTATGAGAGCTGAAGATTCTGAAGTTTTCAGCAGCCCTAAAAATACTGTTTGCTCGGTAAAAATTCCCATGGTGTTTTGTAGTGCTTTTCTGGTAAAACGACTGAAAGACGCATTTCAGTGCGCTGTAGTTTTTGACAGAAACACCACCTCCAGGTTATGTTTACATTTATTGATTATACAGTGTCTGGTTATGATGACCCAATAGTTATTTGTGTTGGGGGTTGCTGCTTTCTTCAGTTAAGCAGCCGCAAAGTATGGTTTTATATCCATTTTTGCTTGACTTTAAATTGCGTTATTTTCCCCTAAAAGCAACCCTTCGAAATTTTTTCTTAATATATACTGAAAATTTATACTATGAAAGAGAATATGTAATACAAAAAATGTTTAATATTTCGTTGCTTTGAAGAGAAAAATACTTTGATATTTTTCAAATTTGTGGTTTTTTAATTGTATTTAACTCAAAACAGCAACCCTAGGAAAAAAAAATAACTTTTACGGATTATAGAACCTACAGATGTGTATAACGTAAAAACCCTAACGTAAAAAAGAAAGAAGTATGGGGTCTCTTCTACTTTAAGAATTTTTTTTTTTGTAGCTCACTTTAATGCTTTTTTCTCACAGTAATATATGTTCATCAAATAGGTCAGATCTGCTGAAACCTTTAAGTATATAGTAATGATGTATATAAATTTGTATAGAGAAAGAGAAAAAGACTAAAAACACTAAATTTTTATAATTCTTAGTTTTTTAATTGCAATTAACTTAAAAATAAATCATTACTGAGAGAACTATCGAGTGTACATAATACTAGCCTTGAAATATAGGAAAAAGTAAATTCGGTGAGGTATCTTCAGAGGTATTCTAGTGGGAGGTCACAGTGACCTTCAAAAAAATTTCATACTTGAAAAATTTTGCTGACGATTCGGCAAATTTGGAAACAATATTGCAACATTGAAATTTTCGATTTATTCATATTTACATATTATGATTATTATTTTATATTATATGATACCTGCATATGTGTAAAACAACGTAAAAAGAAAGTGGGCTGGGGTCTCTTCTAGTTTTAAGGAAAAAAAAATTGCTGCTCATTTTAATATGTTTTCTCGTGTAAAACACATCCAGTATGTAGGTCAGATCTGCTAAAACTTAAAGGATATAATAATAATTTATGTATGTGTGTATAGAGAAAGAAAAAGACTCACAACACTTAATTTCGTCTGAGTTTTTAGATCTTTTAGTTTTTTATTGCAATTAACTCAAAAAAACGATAAATTATTACCAAGGGAATTATTGAATTTGCATATTGCTAGCTGGCAACAACTGACAATATTCGAAAAGTAAATACTGTGAGGTATTTTTAGTGGCTACATAATGGGAGGTCAAAGAAGGTCACTGTGACCTCCTGAAAAAGTTCATATTCAAAAAAAAATTTCTGAAGATTCAGCAACTTTGGAAACAATATTGCAACATTGAAATTTTCTATTTATTTATTTTTTACAAGTGGGCTTGATCGTATTTTATCATTTGAAAAAATTAGGAAATTCCTTTAGCAAATTAAGAACACCTTCTTGAGAAGTATAAGGTACTCATGGGCACTCGAGCTTAAATTCCATAAAATAAAATCAAGCAAGCATGCAAAATATGTATCATTAAAAAAAATCTCAATGTTGCAATAGTTTCCAAATTTGCCGAATCCTCAGCAAAAGTTTTCAAATATGAAATTTTTTGTGAGATCACTGTGACCACGCACAAGAATATCTCTGAAGATAATTCACCAAATTTACTTTTTCCAATATTTCAAAGCTAGTAATATGTACATTCAATAGATCTTTCAGAAATTACTTATTGTTTTCTGAGTTAATTGCAATTAAACTAAAAATTATAAAAATTTAAACAAAAATAAGTGTTTATAGTCCTCTTCTCTTTTTCTATAAAACTTCATATCCATCATTACTTAAAGTTTCAGCAGATCTGGCTTACTTAATGGACACATTTTACTATGAGAAAAAAACAATACAATGAGTTACAACAAAAAAATATTTTCTTGAATACTAGAAGAGGCCACATGTTTCTTTTTTTTTTTACCTTATTTTCTACACATCTGTAGGTTCTATAATCCATAAAGGTTATTTTTTTCTAGGGTTGCTGTTTTGAGTTAAATGCAATCAAAAAACAAAATTTTGAAAAATAGCGAAGTCTTTTTCTCTTTAAAGCAATGAAATATTAAACGATTTTCATACCACGTATTCTCTTCATCGTACAAATTTTCAGTATATGGGTCATTCCAGCGAAAATGGTACAAATCAGTCCTGAGACTTTGGAATTTTTAAAATCATCTTTAATAACTACCACCCATTAAGTGTATTTTTTATTGGTTCTCCATTTAATTTTGTGCCATCAGGTATCAATGGTTTAGGTATAATCCATTTATAAAAGACACGAAAAAAATTTCTTTCTCGGAAGAAGTAGAAAATGACGTGTCCCAGCTTCAAATTGCTAGAATTTTAAATGCAATTTAAAATTAATCTGAAATGTAACAACAAAATAAATGACACTGCATTGCACAAAAGGTGCTTCTGACACCATTTCTGCAAATTATTACGCAAATGACAAAAAATTCCCCAGAAAACACTATTATTTGTTCATGTCCCTAGATTTTTAATGTTTTGAACTGTCCATTCTGTTACAAGCCTTTTGGAAATGAAATAAACAATTGCACTCAATCTGACATATTTTTTTTTAAATATACACTGAAGTGACAAAAGTCATGGGATAGCAATATGCAAATTTTCAGATGGCAGTAGCATCGCATAGAACAGGTATAAATGCGCAGTGCTTTTACAGAGCTTTCATTTCTGTTCAAGTTATTCATGTGAAGAGGTTTTAACGTGATGATGACCGCACGACGTGAATTAACAGACTTTGAACGCGGAATGTTAGTTGGAGCTAGACGCATGGGTCATGCCATTTCGGAAATCGTTAGAGAATTCAACATTCCCAGATCCACTGTGTCAAGAGTGTGCCGAGAGTATGAAATTTCAGGCATAACATCCCACCATGGACAGCGCAGTGGTCGACCGCCTGCACTTAAAGATCGAGACCGGCGACGTCTGCAAAGAGTCGTAAATTCTAACAGACAAGCAACACTGCGTCAAATCACCGTAGAAATCAATGTGGGACGTACAATGGACGTGTCTGCTAGAACTGTGCGGAGAAATTTGGATTTCTTGGGCTATTCCAGCAGAAGACCGACTCGAGTGCCTTTACTGACAGAACGACATCGCTTGCAGAGACTCTCGTGGGCACGTGAGCATATCGGTTGGTCCCTAGATGAATGGAAAACCGTGGCCTGGTCCGATGAGTCACGATTTCAGCTGGTAAGAGCCGATGGTAGGGTTCGAGTGTGGCGCAGACCCCACGAAGCCATGGACCCAAACTGTCAGCAAGGCACTGTTCAAGCTGGTGGTGGCTCCGTAATGGTGTGGGCTGTTTTTTCATGGCATGGACTTGGTCCTCTAGTGCGACTGGACCGAACATTGACTGGAAATGCTTATGTGCAGCTACTTGGAGATCACTTGCAGCCATTCATGGACTTCATGTACCCAAACAACGATGGGATTTTTATGGATGACAATGCGCCATGTCACCGGGCCACAACTGTTCGCAATTGGTTTGAAGAAAATTCTGGACAATTCCAACGAATGATTTGGCCACCTAGATCGCCCGACATGAATCCCATTGAGCATTTATGGGACACCATCGAGAGGTCTGTTCGTGCCCAAAATCCTGCCCCATCAACGCTTTCACAATTATGGACGTCTATCGAGACAGCATGGCTCAATATTCCTGCAGAAGACTTCCAACGACTTGTTGAGTCCATGCCACGTCGAGTTGTTGCACTTCGCCGGGCAAAAGGAGGGCCGACACGATATTAAGAGGTATCCCATGACTTTTGTCACTTCAGTGTAAGTAGTATAACAGCCACGATTAGCTTGATACATTGAATTATGTAGTCAACAATCAGGGTAAGTCTAATGCTTTTCTTATGATAGTTAATTTAAACTGTTGGATGTCCACTCTGTTACAGTCGTATTAATGATGAAAAAAAAAAAAAATATATATTTTTTCTTGAAATTGCAGACTTACAGTTTTAGGCTGCTTGTTCCACTTTATGCTTGTTCTTTTTTTCTAACTTTTCTATATGATGATAAAGATATTTTTAAAGGCTTATTTGTCCACTCTGTTACACAAAGTGATTAAAATATTTAAAATCTTTTCATCAATGAGTCATGTACTAGCCATTTACACTTCATTATACACAAATAAATGGAGACTCAATAAAAAAAATATGATTAGTTGTCGGAAATTATTTAAATTGATAAACTTAAGTAAACAGTTTCAGACATAATTTGTACCATTTTCGCTGGAATGACCCATATGTTAATTTTTTTTTTTTGGGGGGGGGGGGGGTTGCTTTTAGGGGAAATAACGAGGTTTAAAATCAAATGCACTTAATGGACTAAAAACCATACTTTACGGCCACTTAACAAAATAAAGCAACAACCTCCAACCAAAATAACTATGGGGTCCTCATAACCAGACACTGTATAATCAATAAGTGTAAACATAACCTTGAGGTGGTGTTCCTGTAAAAAACTACAGAGCACTGAAAAGCGTCTTTCAGTCGTTTTACTAAAATAGCGCTGCAAAATGTCAATTTTAGGAATTTTTTACTGAGCAAAAATTTTTTTTGAGGCTAAAAACTTCAGAATGTCCACTTCGCATGACCCACTTTCACATATTAAAAAAATGAGGAAAATAAAAAAATGTCACTGCCAAAATTTCTCTATATTGTCTGATTTTCAAAAAGAGGGCTCTTATTCCTTGAAGTAAACTGTTTAATTAAAAATTTTAGCTGAATATTTGGTTAGAATTTCAACCGAATATTTCGTATTTGTGCAACTCTTCATTTAAATAATTTTGAATCTACTATATGAGATTGTTTTATAGTTCCCCTGACAAAACTTATGTCTTATTTTCCTATACACACTACTCTCTTAAAGTAATTTCATCAAAATATCTTCAAAAAACAATAATTCATGAAAAAAATACTTTGTGTATGCTTTGTTTTAACGCTATGCTTTTGTTACAAATGCACTAGTAGAAACTAACCTATGGGAAGAAAAGAGGAGAATACACACTAACCTGAATGTCTTTTATTAAAGTAATCAACCTCTGTCCAACATCAGAAGTAACTTCCATAGCTTCTTTGTGAAATGCCTCAGCAATTATTTGTACTATTCTGGGTAAATTACAATTCTCATTTCCTAGAAGCACTGGATTATTCCTTTAAAAAACGCGAGAAAAAAAAATTAAAGCACAATTTTTAAATGCCACTTATTGTTGCACACGCAACAATAGGTTATCAATACTAGTAGTTCATCACATCATAAAAGTTAGGAGTTAAAACAGATTCAGGTTTCAAAATATACTTAAACAATTTTCCTACCATGGATTTTGTATACTGCACTATATATGCATATTGTGTATATATTACAACAATGCAAAGCAAATCGTATAACTTATACGCTCTTTTAAAAATTTGATTACATTGCTTGTGCATTATTTCATTCAGGGTTCCCAGATTGGCAAGTATATAATCTCAAAAAGCATGAGTACGGGACAGATGAACATTTGCCAACAATGCCCTGCTATTTCACAGTAATTTATCTGCAGTCAACCTTTGTACTCTGTAACACCCTGATACACTGGTTGTCAAAATTATAAGGACAAAAGAAAAATTGCTATATCTTGGCTGCACTTAGTCAGAAAGTTACCCAAATTTTACGACTTTAAACCAATGGTGAATGAAAATGTTTTCTATCAGTGTTATTGAAAATACACATGAATTTCTTATTTGTAGAATGAAATTTGATATTAGGCATTCATGTGATATGGACAATATTAAAAGGACTGATTTGATTTATGTGATTTAAAAAGGAAAATGTGATAGTTCTTCATTCTGTACACAATGGTATAAATGCTTAGAAAGTGATTGGGGAGGCCACTTATTATTTTTTCAGTCATGCCACAGAATTTGAGAAAGGAAAATTGGTCGTTGTAAAAAATTTAGGACTTACTACAAGTCAAACTGCAACAATTTAGAATAGATTGATAACTGTAAATGTGTAGCTTTCTCAAAAATAACATCAAATATAGATGACAAAGATAAACAGATACGTCATTTTCTGTTTCTGTGCGTGGAAAAAAATTTATCTAGATGGGAGTTCACGTTACAATGCAGCGCGCTTGAGCTGTTTCATGTGTTTCACAACAAGAGAAAGTTTCATTTTGTAAAAATTATGTCGCAACCGACTCTTAAAAATGTTCTTGTGATTCCAAGGGTTGAGTGTGTCAAAAAAGCATTACTATGAGTAAAAAGTGAGACTTTCTGATGAGAAAAAGTTCAATTTATATGGACTAGATTGTTTTTGTTACTTCTGTAAATTTTAAGTCACTTTTCATGTTAAGTTATTACTTCCAAAGCATACCTTAATATATCTGTAGCAATCAAAAGAATATTTTGTAAAAGTTGGCGAATGTTGTTGACACCGACCTGCCAATACTTTTTCCATTACTTAATTGTAAATACTAAAAGAAATTTTATAATGGCAAAAGATTCAAATTTTCAGATTTTAATGCAAAGCATATTTTTAGCTATTAAAGATATGCTTTAAAAGGTCAATAAAGCACCTCAGACTTTTGAGACTCTATTTTTTTTCTAATGAAACTTTGTTATAAGCCACCAAGTCTCAAAAACGCACTTTCTCAGAGATCTAACAATTACGATTATGTAACTATTAAATATTAAAACACACACACATATTTACTTACGTTTCAAGCAAGGAACATAAGAAACCAAAAACATGCTTGCACTCTTCTCCATCCTCCCATATTGGTAACCACGACATCCACATAGGAATTATCTCACTCAAATTAATTAGTGAGTTGTTGGATGCCATGAATTTTGTAACAGCAGATATTGCATTTTCAGTGGCTCTTGCATTTTCTTCAGATCGTGATTGTGGATCATTAATGATTTGGACTAAATGAGGGAGACTCTCTGCAAAAAATAATGATTATTACCATTTTTATTATAGAATTTTCATAATATTATATTACAAACACCACAGCACGTCAATTATTCAAAGCCTTATTGACCGGAACCTTGTTAAACTAATAGTCAGTTTAAAGCAGTGAGTAACTACCCCTAAGCAAGGGCTAAGGCAGGAACATGCAATACACCGCCAACTCGGTTATTTCGATCATGAACTGCAGTTTCATGCTTATTATGCACTCAGTGAGCGACCGCACTTCGTACGGCACAACTCGTAAATTTTAAGGCAGAACTCGGGTATAAGGCAGTATATATCTGCTTTTACCCGATATTATGATCTTGCATTCATCCATAGAAATTTTGTGACCAGAGTTGCTTTTCATTTTAAAATCAACACTATTATAAGGGGACCCACTTACGTTTAGTAGGGAAAATTTACGGGGTGAATGAAATCTCTTTTTAGACCTATCAATAATACTTCGTGTAAAATTCTCATTACAAAATACACTGTAGGTTAAAATATAGATAAAATTAAATGAAAAAAAAAGAAAGAAAAAACTAAGCTGGAAATTCTTTTTTGAAACATATTTACTAAAAAATGTTCTCCAAAAAATTTATTTGGCACACGTTCTATAACATGAGAAAAGTTACAGGAAGCCCAAATATATGCAAAATCAATCCCTGCGATGGAATGTGACATGATCCATGTAAAAAGCTAAAAAAGTCTATAGATAATTCAGTTTGGGGCGGAGGTGACCCACTTACTTCAACCAATCCTACAACATTTGAAACAAGACTTTAACATAGAACAAATTAACTGCATAGTCAAAATAATTATAAACCATTATTAAGAAGAAAATTGCAGAAAATGTTAAAATCAATTACCTTTACAATACTGAGCAAACTCTGGGCCACCAAACTGCCCGAGCACCCCAATAGTATACGCTGCAGTTTGTCTTAGATCAGGATCTGAATCACTTAATGATGATAAAAGTGGTTGCAGAAAGTACTGTTGATATTTAGAACACGCCTAAAAATAATTGAACAGTTAAAGCATATGAGGAAATTTTCTAAGAAATTAAAAATGATTACAGAATACCTATTAATAATCAATGAAATTGTGTCTAACATATAAGATGCATGTTTAAAAGAGATATTACAGCAATACAAAGAATATAAAAGCCCTACACACTGACCTAAACTATAAAATTGAGTTAGAAAATTACAACTATTGATTCCGAAACCCACAATAATTTTCAAATCTGAAATCTGTTGTTGGACAATTCATACTAATTTAAAAGTTCCAGGCTGCTAAAAGGACTAAATTGAATTGCAGAATTGCCCACTTTCAGATATAGGACTTGCGGCGTACGAGATGGACGGCGTGTCCCCACCGGGAATAGAACCGGGGACCTCTGTGGTAGAAACCCAGTGCTTTGGCCGCTGGACTAAAAGGCCTCATAACCCGGCGGGCAAAGTTGGGTTATATGCTCTCTAAGCGTACGCCGCCACAATACTCCCCTCCAAGTGATGGAGCGGGGAGCACGAGAGAGCGATTCGTTTGAATTAGATGGAGCGCCAAGGAGCCAGACGTTCTGGCTGAAGTTGTGCCTGTTGCTGCAGCTGGGAGAGTTGCTGCAGAGCAAGGAGCGTGTCCGCGGTTGGGCGCATGTGAGTTTGCGCCGGCGGTTGGGCGGACGTGGAGCGATGCAGGCAAAGTGAGTGAGCGATGGAGAAGCAGATCCTGTGTTGCGTATGTTCATGGCGCCATCTGTTGTCCGGGTCACCAACTGCGGCGTACGAGATGGACGGCGTGTCCCCACCGGGAATAGAACCGGGGACCTCTGTGGTAGAAACCCAATGCTTTGGCCGCTGGACTAAAAGGCCTCATAACCCGGCGGGCAAAGTTGGGTTATATGCTCTCTAAGCGTACGCCGCCAGACTTAAAGGTCCAATGAAAATACTTCTAGGGGCATGATTTTTTAAGCAACATTCTTTTTTATAGTATTTTTTAAACTTACTTTTAAAATAAAGATTACCTGTCACATGTAGCCCTTCAGTTTGAGACCTCTCAATTGTAGAAAAATATCTTTGATTATTGAAAATATTTCAAATATATACCTTACAATCCTGGAAGTTACTTTTTAAATTGTTTTTTGTGTGTGATTTTAAAAAGAAACAAATAGTAGGCTATGCCCCAGATAATTATACCTTTTGTACTGTTCATGACGTTTCCATATTTTATTTCAAAAGTAATATTTAAAATATTAATTATCTTATATTATTCTCCAAAGAAATAGCACAAACATAAGTGATTTCTTAGGGGAAAAAATGATAACACATTTTGAAACAAATGTTGAATTTTGCTCCAAAGAGATAATATAGGAGTTGAAGATTGCCAGAGGCTGATTGAGATGTCTTATTTCTTTAAAAATGGGGCAAACAAATGTTTTTTTTTCTTTTTCTTTTTTAACCCTTAGTTTGGCACACATCAAAAATTAAAAAATTTTGACAATTTTTTTTTATTTTAGTTTTTTTGGGGGGTAAAATGCAGAAATATTATATAGTTAAAAAAAATTTTATGGGAAAAAATGAAGAGAAAATCAGCATTATAAATTGTGTATCCTGTAGGATACACTGCCAAAGTAGCAAATAAGAATACATAAAAGTGGCTCACTCAATCACAATATCAACTAATTTGGTACTATTGCAGATTTTATAAACAATAAAAATAATTCGCAAATAATAAAAAAATAAAAGAACATACCTGTAATCGACGTGATGCCATGTTGTTTTGGTAGAACACACTGTAACACTTATAAACTTAATACTGAACGCGTTGCTTTGTAAATAGCCACAGTAAAGACAGATGTTGAAAAAGAAGGTTCGAATAATGCTATAGGTTAAAAGCCAGCCCCCTAGAGGGTGCCTAATTCAAATTAAAAAATGTAGAAAGTGGTGTATCCTGTAGGATACATTGCCAAACTAAGGGGTAACTGCAAAATTTACTGTTGAACCGAGAGCTTATGTGGTTCTTAATGAAGTGTGCTTGATAGTCCTGAAATACAAGTAGATTCTACAATATTTGACAGGAAAAAATATTTTTTCTCTACGGTAAAGTCTACATATAAATGAAGAACATTAACAAAGATATGCTTAGTTACTTTTGAATTCTACGTAAAATTTCTTCAACCATTTTTTAGCAAACAAATCAACATTCATTTGTTATAAAATATTTTTTTTGACCTTTTTAGAAAATGTTATCAAATTTCAAAAATATCCTACAAAACACAGAAACTGCAAGAAAAGTCTTATTCATGGACAAAATAAAGAATAAGAAAACTATGAATACATACAGGTCCACCATGCTCAATGATGTCTGCAAATACACACAATGACCACTGACGATCGGTACAAGGCCTACCAGGCCCCTAAAATGATTAATTAAAGGAAATGCATTAAACAATTTTACTATGGTTAATTGAATAAAACTTTATAACAAATGTTGAATCAACTTTTAATCTAACACAGCTAGTGCTCGTGTTTTTAACACTAGAGAAGAAGCAACACTAAATCTATACAACATACTTACAAATGATATTTAAAAATCAACTATCACAGATATGGAGATGGAGGGAGGGGGGTGAGGGGAGATAATCATAATTGATCCAATTATACTATTGTATTGCTTATCTAAAACTCATTAAAGTGTGTAAAGGAATTTGCAATACTACACATGAATAGAATTTGAGAAAGGCATTTCATGCTGTAACAATGAAGACATGTTCAAAACATAAGTAAAAGCTAAAAAAAAAAAAGCATGCTTTGCAATTTAAGGTGCTGACTCAGTACAAGTGCAATGGGGGAGGGGGGTGGAATGCTATCTGTGCACCTTAAAATGATTGGGGAGGATTAGATTGAAAATTTCATGACCCATTCAATTTTTTTGATCTGTTTGTTACTCTTGCAACCAATTTTCAAGTTTGTGACTTCAGAATTTTCGGAACTTGTAGACTTTCTGTATACATTTGATAACTAGGCAACTGATATTTTTTTAATATTGGTCATTCTTAATGAAAAACTCTCAGCTTTAAAAATCAGTGCCATTGATAGAGGTTATTCTTATGAAACCATTGACAGTCTTCCAAAAGGGTTACAATTTCATCCTTTACCAACAACTATTCTAATAATGCTTGACACATATCTAAACATATTTGAATTAGTTAAACAAGCCTGTATATTTCTCACCAGCCTAGTAACTTGGCTTCACTGACAAACTCTTCTCTTTTCAAACACTTAATTAACAGATACTGAATTTATAAACATTAACAAATATTTTTGACTTTATCAACATTTTCTACTCATGTAACTATAAGGAATCAAGTAACTTCTAATTACAATCTATATAAGAATTAAGCAAAAAAAAAAAAAAAAAAAAACTTGCTAACATTTCATGTGAAGAAACTACTTACAATTCAAAAACTCCTCTAGCTCCATTGGTTTTTACTAAAACTTTATTCTGTTTCTCAAATGACATTGAGTGAAGAAAACATGCACTAGCACTGGCGCTACAAAATATTCATTTAGAATCGAGTAGAGTTTCCCGTGCACAAACAAAAAACCTTATGAGCTGCATAGCTACACCTAGTAGGCATACTCTCCTGCAAGATCAAGTCGCCCCTACCCCCTATTAAAGTATAAAAATATTATTCCAGTGCAACTAATTTTAGCTATTTTTCTGGATTGTGTGCCCTCAAACCTCTTTCCCCTGCTCCTGCGCCACAGGGGCTGCATGGTAACTGGCCACGCAATTCAACAAAAGAAATTACCATATTTTGCAAATCATGGTTCAGGTAATGCTAGTTCTTGAGCCCCTACTTAAATATTTAAACATTTTTTTTCATGCTATGTTGCCTGTAAGTTGTTTATTTTATGTAACATGAACAAGGAGGATTAACAAAAGGAAAATTTAAGCCACGTAAAATAAATAACTTTTCAGGCCAAGATATCAGCGGCAACATGTATTTCGCAAACTTAAAAATTGAACTATTTTAACAACAAATCCCCAATCAGGAAAATTGTGATGCTTAATTTGGCAAAGCAAAAATATTTTTTTTAATTAAATCAATTTTAAAAAATGATGACCACTAAACTATAATTAATTTATACTTGCTGACATTGACATTTTTTACTACTTATTTCCATTTCTAATGTTATTTTGATTTTAGATTTCTGGGACGAATTTCAAAAGCACAACATATATGATCATTAATGAGCCTATTACAAAAATTTGCTATAACAGAAATGCAGTGTTTGTCTCTGAGCAGAATCTTGCACAAAGTAATGCATGTGTTATTCATCTAACCCCAAAGGGTAAAAAGAGGAACTGAAGATAAAAGGTTATTTTTACAATATATTTCCAAATTGAAAACAATGTCATAATTTCTATTCTTTAAGTTCAGTCAAGATAAATGTATGAATTTTGGTCAATTCACCTAGCAAGATAGGTTTCAAAACAAACAGTTTGATAAGACCATTTAAGTTTCAACGAAATTATAATTTGTTAATGCACATTACTCAGCTAATTCATAAAGCATAAAATAGTCTATTTAGGAGACTCTATAGTGAAAATAGTACATAATATTCAGATTGAGAAAGATAACTTACTAGAAGGCGAACAAAAGGTTCAAGCAACATATCAAAGTATACATAGAAGTCTTGCTTATATGTAGCAGTTAAGGTGCAGACAACATCAGCAATTTTACCCAAAAGATAAACATCATCATCATCCTTAATAGAGAAAAAATCAGTATTTTATTATTGCACTTGTTATTAAACTTTACAATAAAAATACAGAGTGCTAACTAGCTAAATAAGATATCAATTCTATTTTTTAAATAAAAACCAACTTTTAAACCCTTTACTGCATGAAGCAGAATGATTGATATACATAAGATGTAGTATTTTGAGAATGCTTAGCAATAAGATTTACAAGAGATTAAAGCGTTTTCTGACCTAAGTGCTCAGAACATATTTCATCATTCATATCCAAGCAAACAGAAACAGAGTGTGTATATGTAAGGGGGGGGGGGGTCCATCAATAAAAAGTTTAAAATTTTTCTCCCCTTCTTCATATATTCTTGCCAGTAAAACACAAAACCAACCAGGGAGCAACAGTTTATTTACAGCACTTCAAAATCAAAATGTACCGTCTATTCTTAGCACTCCCAAAATTATTTTAAAAATAATTAAATTAAAAATCACTAAAATTTTATTCAGACAAAAATAGCATTAAAACAAAAATATTTTTATTGACAATAATTATAGTGGATTGTCATTTTTACCTGCATCATTTTAGACCAAGGATGCAAATCTTATTATATTTATTTAGATTTAACTAAAAAAATACACTTGATAATGTTAAGATCTCTCAAAGCAGGTTAGGCTTATCAGAAGACACCTTTTGGTATGCTCCAAGAGTGACTACCTATATAATGGATTACCTCTGCAGCATGATTTGACAAATGGTATCAGCAATTAGATTTGGTAGAAACAATGCCAGGGAAAAAAGGGCATATACGAACATGACAGAAAAGTTTAAACCCAATTTCTGAAAACTATTATAAGAACATTGAAAAAAAGCAGTTGAAAACTTAGTACTATTGAATGAGTTAAACGGGACAACCTGTACACAACTAGAAATAAAAACAATTAAAATGAGTTAAAAACTCAGCAAATGGCTGTTTTGAGGCTATAAAATACAATCCTTTTCATCAGTGCATAAAAAGGAAGAATGGTACACCAGTCTAAACCACAGCCAAGTAAAAAAGAAATGAAAGACAAACAGAAGTAAATAAACATCAAGTAGCAGGAACCAGAAACGATTATGTCATCAGAACAATGAGGACAATTGTACTTCGGAAAACCTCACGGACACAATTATCTTCTGCCAAAATTATTCATGAGTGTTCTTCCATTAACGATTTGGGATTTTTGGGAATCTTACCACTTGTGGAAGAATTCGAATTTAGTAGTTAATGATTTGTCGAGCAACCAAGTCCCTTTCCTTAGTGTTTGGAAATCTTTCCTTTGAAACACTTTTTTGTCCATAACGGTTTCCTCAGTACAGATGTCCTAGCTGTTCCAATGGCAATCATTTCCGGTTGGAGTTAATTAACTTCTGTTCGTCTTTCATTTCTTGTTCACTTGACCGTTGGTTTGGACTGGATCTTTTTATGCACTCATGAGGGCCCTGTATTTTATAGATTTGAAACAACTGTTTTCTGAGTTTTGTTTTAAACTCATTTTAAATGTTTTTATTTGTACTTGTATACAGGTGCTCTTGTTTCACTTATATTTTGAACATTCCAGTAAATTTATGACAATGTTCAAAATTTTCTATGGAATGAAGAATTTATTTTTGCAAAGTTTGTTCTTGTGTATACGGATCTAGGAGCACATGTGAACAGTTACAATATCTTCTCTGCAATACAAATACTAGTGTAGGATATTTTAAGTGCTAAATATTAAAATTATGAACAAGTTTATCCTTAATTTTCTACAATCAATATGTAACTTAATTGTTATTTTTTATTTATTTTTATGTTTATGTCTTATTGCTACTACATAGTTACTCAAACATTTATAGGTGTATAAATAAAAATAGACAAAATAATTTCCTTTAAATTAAAAATTGAAGTTAAAAATCAATACATACAAATAAGTTTTTGCATAATTAAATTTACTTTGTACTTCATAGTTTTTCAAGTTTTTTCTTGCCTACTCAGAGTTCAGAACATGCTAGAAACTTTAAAATTTGATAAGGAGCAGAATTATATGTTAGAGAAAAAATATTTTTTCATTTACACATTACTGTACAATTTAAATTGACATAGTACAGGACAAACCCTTCACTGTGATTGGTTCATTCAAATAGGTTTTAGGTTAAAGTGTTTCTTTGAATTGTGCTCATATGTGCCCCAGGCCTGTTCACATCTGAGCATCCAAAGACATTTTTGAAATACCACAAAGCAGAGATACTTAAAAAAAAATTAAGGTGTGAAGAAAAAGACTATTCAATTATGGGGACACTTTTGATGAGAAATTGATAATATTTTTGGAAAAATAGATTAAAAAAAAAATCACATTTACATCCCATTTCAATGTATAATTTTAGCACATTTACGTGTTCACTATTTAGCTGCTGTAAAAATTGCAGATTTAAGCATCAGCTAATAATTTGCTATAGCCTTTTTTGGGCATTTCTTATCTTTCCTTACAGTGCTTTTTGTTATCACTGATGGCCTACCTTACTTCCTTTTAAGCAGAAAATTTGTAACTTTTTAATAAATGCATCAATTACTTTAATTTTTTTCTCTTTCTTTTTGCAGGCAACATATATACTTTTCTCACTTATTACAGTTCTAAAACATTTCTAGTTTTATTTTGTATTAAGACATTTACGTGAGAACTGCTTAAGTAATTAACTTTAAAAGAAAAGAAGCATAATATACCTCTCTTTCGAAAGATTCTTCCAGTACATCATCATAATCTTCCTCTTTTCTTTTTTGATCACGAGTCTGAGCTCTCTCAAAATGGTTGAGTAAATTTTTGTTTAATAAACCAATTAGGAGAATTAAATCATCATGGGCAATGCATGGGTAATTTAAAACTTCAATGCACTATAAAGAGAAATTATTATCATTTATTATGCAATAAGAAAAATTCATAAATGATGTAAGATATTGTGAAAATTTTAAATTTTAAATTAAAACATTGAAATATAACTGTTGACATTTTGAGAGTATGAATTTAACATTCTCATAGTAACTAATGTTTGTCTCAAATGAAAATATTCTAGTTTGAAGCAACCGATTTAGTTGTTTAACAGGTAAAAACTAGGAGCCTAACATGAATGAGAAAAAGGATTACATTAATCACAAAATAGAAATTCAAAAATAAAAATATAAAGTACTCACAGTACTAAATTAGTGCTTTCAAACTAAAAAATTATTAAGAATATTCAATTTAAAATGCAACTGCAGATGATATCAACAAGGCTAAACTTCCAACAGTTTGTACATTCAAGTACAAGCAATCACTTAAATGTTATGTACGCATAATAAAACCTGTGAAGAGTTATTTTTTTTAACATCATGTTAAAATTTTTAATGAAAATAAATCGCTCCTACAGGTGTTTTTGTAAATACCAGGGGTGATAGTAGCTCAATATCAAAAACCCTGAAAGTGAAAAATGAAAAGTAAGGAAACCCTGAAAAGGTACCAATACCTCAGCGTTTTATTTGCAGGTGTTCTCAAATGAGGGAGGTTCCATGAAATAGACTGAACCATAGAAATTTCCAGAATGATGTTTTAAGAGGTTTTTCTCTTTCTTTTTTTTTTTTTTTGAGGAGTGCTCTCCTTAACATAAAAACATCATAGAAAACAAATGCACTTACCTAAGTTGTTGGAGAAAGCTGGAAGTTTAGTTAATTATGTGAAAGGAAATTTTTGATATTGAAGTTTTAGTGATATGCCTTTTATTCAATGAAAGAAAAAATAAAAATCCTTGAAAACTTCTTGTATAAATACATAAAAAAACCCCCAAAAAAGAACAGCAAGTATAGAAAAGTTCATTTGCTTCAACCAAAGTCAAAATTATTTAAAAAAATTTAAAATTTTTGTTTGTTTTCTTTTAGTATTGTTGTCTTGGGGCAGACTCCTTTTTTTCTGTTTTTCTTTTTCATTACCAGAAGTGGCAGATGGTGAAGCTTCAAGATCATGCTGTTTTTCACTATCAGGAATAGGAATAGTCGATGATGAAGCTTCAAGTTTTTCATCATCAGGAATAGCAGATGATGAAGTTTGTTCATGTTTGCTACTCGAAGCTCCAGAAAAATTTGCAGGACTTTGTGAATGAAGTGTCTGCTGATAAGTAGTCCAACTATTCAATAAATTTTTTCCAAAGTTTCCATGGAGAGGTTCATGAACAGGATCATCACTGCCAAATGCTTCACATGTGTTGGTGCCCATTGAATGCAAATAATACTTGACAGTTTGGATAGCATCTAAACTTTCCATATTTAAGGAAGTTCTGCTGTCAGTAATTATATCGTCCATCCAGTTGAATGCACTTTCAACCGATGGACCATGGAAACAAGAGAGTAAAGCTTTTACCATTTTGGAAAGTTTGGGATATTTTAGCTCGTTCCCATTTTGAGCATTCATGACATGTGTCCAAAATGGAATCAGACTATCACTCTGCTGAGATAGAGAGTTATCTATCTGATATTCTCTTAGTTCTGCATCTAAGAGAGGTACTTCTTCTTCGAGAATAACAGTAGGCAATAATTTTGCCAACTTTATCATGGCAGTAAATGTCGTTGTCAAGCCTCTTAAGGATGGATTTAGGGCAGATAAATGAATTAATACTGAATTTTTCATTGGCAATTTTTTTTTCATATACTCAGCACAATTTGAATAAACAACCTTCAAAATTTCTAATAATTCTTTAAAATTAAAACTACCATCATTTTTTGTACATGTAGCATTTACCCCTGTAAAAATTAGTCTGTCAGGAAGAAAGTTCGCTCTATCTGTAACATTAATCTTGAAAATGTCATTAAATGAATTAACACTTGAAACTAATTCATGCTTTAAGAAGAATGCCAAAAATGTTTTCATCAAATTAATCATTTCAACATGCAGTTCATGCAAAAGGCATTCTTTCCTCTGGAACAGTTTCACATATTTGTTAAAATGTGGGAGCACTGCTTCATAAATTTTTATGTGAAACAAAGTCTTTTTTTGTTCTTCAAACAGTCTTTGGATAATCCTTTTTTTCCTGATTTTACCTTCTGCAGTTAACGCTTTCTTTTTCAACAGATTTTGAATTTTTTTTATTGATTCTATTTCCTCTTCACTCAACTGTATCTTTTCATAAATATCTTCCAAAAGTTCTTCAGACAATGACTCACTCCAGGAGAAATAAAACACTAACAATGGATCCCATAAATACTTGAGTCTCTGAATTACAGGCAGAACATAAAGCCACCGATGATCCGGTCGAGAAAGTGGCTTCAAGGGCTTAATTTTCAGCAAAACACAAATTTCAAAAAAACAGTTCCCTCTTGTCTGTGCTTTTTAAGTCAAAATAAATGTTATCTAACAAAATTTCCAGGTGCTTTAAAAAAGGCGCTGTGCACAGTTATTTGCTGTATGGCAAGTTTCCCCACCAATATCCAACAAATGAGGAGCTTTCTTTCCTTTGATTTTCACTTCAGCTCCGTTTTTATTTCCCCCCATCACGAGACAAGAGTCCAATAAAACACTTATTAAATTGCCCCACGGTATGTCGTTCCCTTCCAACAGAGAGACGACGGCGTTGTACATGTTGGCCATTGGTTATGTTATCTTGTTCCCATGCAAATCGACCTTGTACACGTCGGCTGGGGGCGTGCCGATGCGATGACGTCATCGCGAATTTAAGATTGGCACGTGCCGAGTCGGCGTGTAGAAGTAAGTGTGCTTCGGCGTGTGTAAGTGGTTGGGTGTAAGTAAGTGGGTTGATGGATGAGTCCATTCTTCGATTGTGCCTTGGTTTTATTAGCTGTTATGTTTTTGGCGAGTCTGCCTTTTTCGTTTAGATTTGTAACGAAGGATTTTAATAAACTAAATGTTTTTTTAAGAAGGATAGTTTTCACTTAAAGTTAGTAATTAAATAAAAACCTAACAAAAGGTTATGGGCCGCTCTGCCCATTATAAGTTTAAAAGTAATCTTTTTGAGAGATATGTTGGCTTTGGGGGCCGTATTTAACTGAAATCGACGCGATTTTCAAGTTTAAAGATTTTGCAACTTTTGCATACTTCGTTTAAGCCATGGCGTTGCTCCCCGATGGTTTTGAGTTGCTGAACAAGAAAAATTGGGATAGATGGAAAATTGACGTTAAAGTTTTGCTGCTAGACAAGGGATGTTGGAAGTTTATAGAAGGAGAAGAAGTTTTAGATGAGAAAGTTACTGGTCGTGAGCGTAACGAGTTTCTTCTATTGCAAGATAGAGCTTATACTACACTTTATTATGCGATAAAGCCAGAGTTTCGACCGCTAATTCAAGATACTGCGGATGGGAAGAAAGCATGGGAAACTTTACAAGCTCAATTTGAACCAAAAACACGGGCGCGTATAATTCAACTTTTGGATGAATTTTTTAACATTCGTTATAAAGATAATGAAGAAATGGGTTTGTTTATAGCTAGAATTAAGTTAGCTGTTAAAAAACTTAACGACGCGGGACATGCACTTGATAAGCTTTTCCAAGGATTTCAAGTTATTCGCCATTTGCCGCCGGAATATACCGGTATAATCCAACTAATTTACCGTTGGAAGGACGAAGATTTTGACATAGACAAGATTGCCGATGAACTGGTTAAAGAAGAAAGCCGACTAAAACAGGTAAAATCAGACCATGAAAATCCTGAGGTGAGTGCTTTTAATATTTCTAATAGAAGTAAGAAGACAGAAAAAGTAAATGAAGAAATAGGAAAGGCTAAATTTGTTAAAAATGCGAAGAATAGAAAAGTAATAGGACCGTGCCATAGATGCCATCGTTACGGCCATTTAATAGCCCAATGTAAAAATAATTTTAACGTAAGTCGTAACAATTTTTCAAATTTCAATGACAAATACTCTATGTTGGTTGAAAGTTTTATATCAACATCAGAATCTGGAGCTGAAAAAGATAATAGCAGTAAATTTAATTGGGTTTTTGATTGTGCAGCAACAACACATTTCTGTAACAACAAAAACTTAATGAAAAATTTTGAAGAAATTTCTGACGTAAATATGGCTTTGGCAGTAGGAAACGCAAATAGTAAAGTCTTGGGAAGAGGGACGGTAAGATTTGCTGTCAATATGAACGGGAAAGTAAATTGGATAGAGTTAACAGGCGTATTATACAACCCAAACATGAGAAGAAATTTAATCTCCGGTGCACGTTTAGAAGCAGCAGGTGCTCATTTTGTAGGAAGTAAAGGGAAAATTTGCGTGTTCTTTAATGATTGGCGTAAACTATTTTATGCTAAAAGAAAAGAAGGTTTATATTACGTAGAACCGCTTAGATACGATACCGTAGAAAATAAAAGAACTGAAAGCGGATTTAACGTAAATGCCGGTAACGTTAAACAAACAGAAATAGCTACTCTTTGGCATAGGAGGTTTTGTCACATAAATTTTGATTATATTCAAAATACTAGTAGAAATCAAAGCGTGAATGGTCTTCCGAACATAGAAAAACCCGATGAAAAATGCGAAGTTTGCATTTTAGCTAAGTCAAATCGGATTTCTTTTAAACCAACTCCTAAGATGTCAAGTTCTCCATTGCAACTAGTTTCAATGGATGTATGTGGACCCTTGCCAACGCCATCAAAAGCAGGCAGTCGGTATTTTCTTTCCATAATTGATGACTTTAGTCGTTTTGTGACTGTTTACACTTTAAAACGAAAAGATGAAGTTTTGAGTAAATTTATTCATTTTCATAAGAAGATGGAAAGGATTACGGGAAAGAAATTAATTAGTATTCGCACAGATAATGGAGGTGAATTTTGTAATGAAGAGTTTGAACGGTATTTAAATTCTTTCGGGATTCAACCCCAAAGAACAAATACATTTACACCAGAAGAAAACGGAGTTTGCGAACGTTTCAATAAAACAGCCTTAGATGGGGTAAAAGCAATGTTAAAGGACGCGAAAATGAGCAACGAATGGTGGGCAGAAGCATTATGTTGTTTCACTTTCACTTGGAATAGAATTTGCCACAAAGTAACCAAAACCCCCTTTGAATTATTTTTTAGAAGAAAACCGTCAGTGATTTTCTTAAAAGCTTTTGGAAGTAAAGCTTACGTTAATGTTCCGAAGCAAAAGAGAAACAAATTAGAAATGCGTGCAGTTGAGGGAATAATGGTTGGGTATGCAATAAATACCAGGGGTTACAGAATTTGGTTAACTAACGAGCAGAAAGTAATTGAAACATGCAACGTTAAGTTTAACGAAAATAAAAATGCAGTTGAAGAAGTCCTGGACCCAATAGTAAAACATAAAAAACGTACGAATTTCATTACGAATTAGATGATGACGAAAACGCGCAAAAGAGCGAAGAAGGTCAAATTTTTAGTGAAGATTCAACTGATCAAATTTCAGAAGAAACGGGATCTACATCCGCGAAAAGCGCATCAGATTTGAATTGGGTTAGAAATGCGGCGCCAAGACCAGACGGAACACGAAATGATATTTATTACTACTTGGAGGGCACAAAACAAAGATTTAGATCGTGCAATGATATTGAAAAATATTGCGAAAGTAAAAATTTAAAATTCGAAAGAGAACTGTTCGATTTTAGCGGGAAGAAAGTTTTTTTGGGAAAGATTCAACTCTCTAATGAAACAGCGCGAGAACCTGAAAAGAACGAAGCTAACATCGTTGAGGTGCGAATTCCAACAAGTTTCAAAGACACGGTACAATCTGAAAACGCCGAAGATTGGAAATTAGCGATGCTAGACGAATTGAACACTATGAAGTCGCGGTACGTGTGGGAATTAGTAGATAAACCCCCGGATAAAGTTGTGCTAGGAAATCGATGGGTCTACAGTGTGAAAAAGGATGTAAATAATAAAGTTTCAAGATTCAAGGCAAGGCTAGTGATTTTCGGAAACAGACAAAATCCAGAGGATTTTATAGATATTTATTCACCCGTAGTTAATTTTTCTATTATTAGGTTATTCTTTTGTATTCTAGTATGTTTTTATGGATGGAAAAACTGTCAAGTCGACATTAAAAACGCCTATTTATACGCCGAGTTAAAAGAAAGAATTTATATGTACCAGCCAACTGGTTTTATTGAGGATAAAGGCAAAGTTTGTCTTTTAAAGAAATCAATTTACGGTCTGCATCAAAGCGGACGAAACTGGTATTTAGAAATTGAACAAGTCCTAAAAAGTATTAATTTTGTTAAAGTAGAATGGTGCAATTGCGTATATAAAGGACGCGATACAATTCTATTACTGTATGTAGATGATATTGTAATATTTGGGAAAGAAAACCAACACATAGATGAAGTTATTAAAAGTCTCCGAAAAATTTTCGATTTAAAAGTACTCGGAGAAACGCGAAGATTGTTAGGAATCGAATTTTATCCAGATGATAAAAATTTATCTTTGCATCAACAAAGTTACATAGAAGAAATTTGTGAAAAGTTTAAAAAATATAAAATCCCGATAACTTCTTTACCCATAACGAAAGGAACTGTTATTTCAAAATTAGATTGTCCAAGTTCGGAATGCGAAATTGAAGAAATGAAAAAAATCCCGTATCGAAGTTTACTAGGAAGTTTGGCTTTTCTAGCTAACAGAACAAGACCCGATATCACTTACGCGGTGAATGTTTTGTCTCAAGTTCAGGAAAACCCGGGAATTAAACACTGGGAAATGTTGCTTAAGCTTTTGGGTTACGTTAGATCTACAAAGGAGTACAAATTAAATTTGTCCGATGTGAAGAAAATCGAGATGCAGTTTTTCCGACGCAGATTACGCTGCAAGTAGAGATGATCGTGTGTCTTTAGGTGGAATGATAATTTTTATCGACAACGTTTCGGTTGTTTGGAAAACATCGAAACAAAAATGTATGAGTTTGTCGTCGATGGAGTCAGAGTATATAGCTCTCTCTGACGCGGCAAAAGAGTCGATTTGGTTGAAAAATGTTCTAGCAGATGAAAATTTGAACTTTAATCTTGGAAATTGTACTTTGTTTTGCGACAACAAATCGGCAATTGATTTTACAAGATCAAGCATAGAAAATGCGAGAACAAAACACATAGACGTTAGATATCATTTCATTCGCAATTTATTTAGTGATGGAATTTTGATTTAAAGTTTATTTCGGGTAAAGAAAACATCGCGGACTTATTCACGAAACCGCCTACTAAATTGGAGTTACAGCAATTTTGTGAAAAGGTGTTTATTTGAACCCTTTTGGTTTTGAAAAGAAAAAAAAAATCTCGGAATTTGAATTTAGACCAGAGAGATGCTGTTCAAGAACTTTGAACTTTTGATTTTGAACTTTAATTCATAGTGAATTATTTTGAGATTTAAATAGGTGGAAAAATGTTTTATTGAACATGCGATTTATTTATTTTTGATAATGTTTTTTGAAATGTTAGTTACATTTGCAGTTGATGTTTTGTTGAATAATTGATATTGTTTGAATGAGGATTTGCTTGGGAAGGGGGCCGTTGTTGGCCATTGGTTATGTTATCTTGTTCCCATGCAAATCGACCTTGTACACGTCGGCTGGGGGCGTGCCGATGCGATGACGTCATCGCGAATTAAAGATCGGCACGTGCCGAGTCGGCGTGTAGAAGTAAGTGTGCTTCGGCGTGTGTAAGTAATGGGTGTAAGTAAGTGGGTTGATGGATGAGTCCATTCTTCGATTGTGCCTTGTTTTTGTTAGCTGTTATGTTTTTGGAGAGTCTGCCTGTTTCGTTTAGATTTGTAACGAAGGATTTTAATAAACTAAATGTTTTTTTAAGAAGGATAGTTTTCACTTAAAGTTAAGTTAGTAAATAATAAAACCTAACAGTACTCTGCTTCCGCGCTGTTGACAGACAACTTCAAAGAGGCCAAATGACGTAACACTACTTGATTTTGTTCTTCCGAAAAGTAGCGTACCAGTACGGTCAACACGCTGTCAGAGGATCTGCTGGTACCTCCATCCATGTTAAGTGAAAAGAATGAAGTCTTTAAATCATTGATTTGCTCATCTTTTATCGTTTTTGAAAGTCCATATTTCAATTTATAAGTCGCAGCTGATCTTGATAACTGTAAAGCTTTTATGTCGAAATATTAAGCGCTAAAACCTTTGCCAATTCAATCAATTTTGGCGCCAATGAAAAAGAAAGCGAATTCTCGGCTATAAAACTAAGTATCAGTGCTTCACTTCTGATTTTTCTCGTTGCGCAGTCCAGAGTGCGTTTATTTTCTTCTTCATTCTGAAAAATACTTCCCCCAACAGGACAAAGTGCATGCAGAACTTGAGAATTAATGATTGATTCACGGGCTTGTTTGTGGTTGGCTGTGCCCGAATGATTTTGCAAAGCTTTCAGCCCTTCGTTTTGATATTTGATTGAAGTGTTGCAACAAATGCAAAAACATTTGCCTGCTTCATCAATTTTTTTGCACCATACGTTTATTTTTTCATCCCACTGGTCCACCTTTGTCAACCATTCCCATCGGAATTTATTTTTAACTCCTTCAGGGTTCGTACACAATTCTTTAAAAAAAATTCAAGGACTTTTAAGGACTTTCAAAGACTAAAAAATCCAAACAATAAGGACCTCAAAATAATTAATAACAAATTGGCCTATACATTTTCAACATTTCCAAATGTTTCTTTTTTTTAAATTCAATTAGAGGATGATGCACAGTACAGAACATAAAAGATAAATTAAAAATATAACAAAAAAAAAAAAAAAAAAAGGCCTAAAAGTTTCCCGCAATAACAAAACAGAAAGAAAAATCTGAAACGGAAAATCACATTACATATCTTTTAATTCCAAACTTTTCTCTGATAATTTTACATCCAAAGAACTTATTACAATTTCTTTTTCACTTAGTGTTTTTCTTAGTTCATGTGATTGCATAAACAAGTTAATGTCCTTAGTTTTTTCGGCCTCATCTGCCTACTGCTTAGCTTTTACATTTGACTCCATAATGTCCTTTTGAAGAAATATTTCCTTCTTTTTTAAAAAAATTACTTCTTCCTCTAATGCTTTTCGTTAAAAAGAATAAAAAGTCAACTTACTTTTCATACGAATTTTGAGTGCCCATTCTCCTATGCTAGAAATATGCAATTGAGTCATACACATTCGGCAGTAAGCTTTAGGAGGATCTTTATCCGTCTCAATCTAGTTTTTATATTCTTCCCGCTCCAGCCACAGTTTATTAAATATGCATTTTTCACGCATGTTAAAGCTAAAAATTGACAATCACGACCAAACCGATAACATTTCATGTTGATCACTACAAACACGTGGGAGAGTAATTTCCAAGTGCAAGTTCAGGAAACGAGTGCGGGATCGGAACAAAGGGGTGCTTCTCAGGAGGGGTGAGCGTGTTTACTCCTTAGACCACTCGGTGGGGGGGAAGCATCATGTGGGAAGCCGTAAGCGTTCGACTAACGTAGCTCACTTTCTTATCAGTTATTTAAATTTGACCTATTGTGTTCCTGATTTGGCACCTGCATCGATGGATATGGATTCCTAGAACAGGAGCGGAGCTGCCCCCCCCCCTCTTCATTCTGAATAGAGTTCCTGGAACGAAGTGCGGCTGAAGCGGAAATATCGTACTTGTAACCCTGCCGTGTAGAAATCGCTCTAATCGAAAAACGGCAATCTGATTTTTTGAAATAAGGGCAGAGTAAAAATAAGGACTTTCAAGGACTTGGGACATTAAAATAAGGACTTTTAAGCACTTTTAAGGCTAAATAAAAAAATAAGGACTTATAAGGACTTTCAAGGACCCGTACGAACCCTGTCCTTTTTCAATTTCAGCAAGATCATCTGCTTCCGAAAGAATTTTCATTTTCTTTGCAGTATAAAAAAGCTTAACATAAAAACTAATTCATGTCTCAGAACAGATAAAGAGAAGACAAAATGGCTAAAATTTATCACACTGTACGACAGTAATGTGATTCTGCCCAAAGATCAGATATTACACTGTCGCTGTTTGAAGGAAACCAGATCCACAGTTATTCCTGTTTGCAGGGGGGGGGGGAGAGAAAAGGGAGGTGCTTAGAAGCTCTACTCCGACTACAGAAACCGGTTTCCCCTCCGCTTCCCCCTTCGACTCTCCTCTGGTGCTTGTGCTCCTAAGCACAGAGAGGGAGAGAAAAAAAAAACAAAATAAAACCCCGGAAAAGTTTTTCTGTGACACCCGGAATGATTTTTCGGAAAACCCGGAAATCCGGGGTAGCCCCGGAAAACTACCACCCCTGAAATACTTTTTTTAAAGATGGCATGTCCTTTTTTTTTTTCAGAAATTAAGTAGCTTTTAAAGGTTTTGCTAGTAGAAAAAGTTTTAAAATCCCTTGTGTGCAGAAAAGTAAGATCATTCAATGCTTTTCCAACTGTACCAAAATTTGGTGTGAAGTCTGATTTTCAGTACACATGCCATAAGAGCCCGTTTACAGAGTAGGCTACACTTCACAGAATAACAGCATATTCACACAAAGAAAGGACAAGATAGGAGAGAGAAAGTACATCCATACCTGAGCCAGGATTCAAACTTGGAACCTACCCATCTAGTAGTTCCGTCATTTCAGGTTTTTCCAGGAGGGGGGGGGGGGTTAAAGGATGAAAACACAATGCAATTCTATCGGAAAACACCAAAAACCACTCCCATTTATATGTAAATACATTGATTTTTCAAAGTCAGCGGGTGGGGAGGGGGGGGGGGGGAATTGACCCCCCTAAATGACGGGCCTGATATCGAAAGTCAGACTTCTCTGGCCACTTAATAAGGAGGCAGAGTTTAATGATAGACATCATTCCTGCACTTAAAAATGATTATTTCATTTAAGTCCAGGATTTTCTAACTAATTTAATGATACTAAACACTCAAAATGCTTTTGATTTAATTCTGCATAAATTTAACATTTTTGAAGCATAATAATTTATTACCTCTCCAAGTGCTGCCATCTGTGCACATAAAACTTCAATCTCAGGTTCTGAATCTATTGCTTGTAGAAGTTGAGGAAGTACATATCGCCACACTTCTTGAACATACTGGTCTCCTCGAATTTTAGCACAATCCAACAAATATGGAAGTATCTCACAAGCAGCTATACGAACACGTATTCAGTTAAGAAATCAAGTATATAAAATTATAAAGGCACAGTTGAGAAGCTGCCAGGCAATATGAACTATAAGAATAAATATTTTTAGACGCTAATTGTTTAATGACATACACTGGCATAAAGGTTCACAAATAAATAAGATCACCCCTTGGGCCTTTACAACACTGACCTTATATCCGATTCATACATATTTTTTTAAATATAAGTATATATTAAAAAGAGATTATATCATTGGCCCTGAATAAAAGTTACTATTTTTCAGCTGTGATGAACCAATTAAAATTTATAAACTAAGTGAGGAATCTATTACTAAAATAAATAAGTAAAATAAAATAAAAATGAAATAATAATTCAGAGTAAAGTTGCAAAAACTTAGGCAAATTACTCTAATATACAACTTACATTAATTCATTAAGAAGTTAAATCACTTGGAGTAAAAGTTTTTCCCATCATTGTTAGGAAAGTAACGCTTTGTCAATAGGTCATTTATAACAAATTTCTAGGCAATTGAGTCAGTGTAGCACTGAAAACAAACCAAGAAATTCAGACAAAAGTGCCCTATAGTATTTAAGACCTGAACATATATTAGAAGAATCAGGAGATACTAATTGCCATCGGTATTACTTTATTGTCTTCAATGTTCTTATATTTCAATAGGCAAAATTTTAAAGTTAATTGATACAACCAACCAACACATTAAAACTCAATTGAATTACCCATTTTTTAGAGTAAATTTGTCTTATATCGAGGTTTGACTGTATAAAAGAAAAAAAAAATTAGTATAGTTAACCATGTAGACCTAATGCATATAATCGTTTCTCAACAGTTGATGTGAAAAGTAAGAATTATTCTTCATCTATAGAGAGTAATTATTAATTCAGTGCTAAAACAAGAGACACTTTAAACATCGTCTATTTTTAC
This sequence comes from Uloborus plumipes, assembly GCA_038373865.1. NCBI lineage: Eukaryota > Metazoa > Arthropoda > Arachnida > Araneae > Uloboridae > Uloborus > Uloborus plumipes. The sequence continues at coordinate 44,980 of JAXGGA010000641.1, forward strand.
ACAAGAGACACTTGGTTATGAAGTAAAAAAAACTTTTTTTCGAGGTGTCAAATAAAAAACCATACCTGCCAACTTGTACGTTTTGGCCGTACGATGTAAGTTAAAATGTTAATTATAACAAAAGATAACTGCTGTAAAGTGTCAGTGATATAATTACAATAACTTATTTAATATCTGATTTTCATCCAGAAATAGGCTATTATTTTAGCACGGTTTCGTAGGGAAAATTGTAAGATTTTCTAAATAGACATGTTGGCAGGTATGAAAAACTGTTCTGCAAATTTGAAAGTACAGGGTAAGGTAAATCAGCTTCCTGTATTGGGAAAGGGCGCAGTGCGAGTTGCGGTGGGGAGATTGAAGCAGAGGTGGTATCAATGGATAGCAGTATGAGCACCATTTGCGAGTTTTCAAGAGTACCTCTGCAATGGCACTTTTTTGAGTGCTACTCAGTAAACCTGTCATATTCAATTCCAACTAAGTCAACATACAACTGTTAGGCTAGAAAAACCAATTAACCTATTGAAAATCATTGTGCAGGATTCTTCTTACTTTCCCATTAGCTGCATGCTTAGGAACTTAATGCTTCAGCGCTAATGGCACAACTACCATTTTGAATATTCTGCTCCACAGTGCAGAACAATGCTCATCATATTATGGCATTGCAACCACTGCATAAGGTTTCAATGCTGCTATTGATAATTACCATTTCTGCCAACGTATCCCCACCACAACTCACACAGTGATGTCTCTAAATATGGGAGGTTAATATATCGCACCTGCATTAATATCAAAATATCGTTTGATGTAAGAAATTCTGAAAGTAACGTTATTGAAAAGTTCTCTCAATAATTAGAATGAGTGTTTGATACAGGGAAAAATCGCCTTTTCTAGCAAGCAGCCTTGGCAGCGAGTAGTTTGTTGAAACTTTTCTCACTTTTTTAAGGCGATAAGCGCCCGTGCAACAACGGGGCACGCAGCTAGTCTTATTATTAATATCTGTTGACACAATTAATGCAAAACTGTAATGAAACGATGCATTCAGCATTTAACTTATAGATCAATAAAATAACAGTTAATTTTGCTTTAAAAATTTAAAATAATGACCTGAACAAAAAATGAAGAGAATTTTCATTTATTTGCCTCCTAACAAAGACTAACTAGCTTGAAAAATGAGTAAACTTCAATTCTCATATCGGAAGCAAAGAGATCGCATTTTTCAAAATGAAAGCATCAAAAGTAATAAAACAGTAATTAAAATAATTTATTAAAGTTAAATACTTCTTAAATTACATTTCATCAGCTCTATATGATGAATGTTATTAAAAATCACTGACATATTAGCCAAATATTTGGAAGAAAAAATACAGAAGAGAGATGTAGCAAAATGGAGCATACCGAACTTCCAATATTAACACACCAAAAAATATATTAATTCCTGTATAAAACCAAAACATCACCCCCATGTGAGCATCCAAATTTTTTTTTCTCCAACCCAAGCTCTCTGTTTGCAACTCTAAGTTCAATTCACTGATGTGTGCTATTATTATTTTATTTTTGTTTAAATCATGAGCAGGGAGAAAAATCCTTGCTCTGCATTTTCAAAGAAATCTATAACTAACATCCCAGCAAGCCATTTTGATCAGCATATGGTAAAACAAACAGCAGAATTATTAAAACAAAACAACTAGGAGGAAGCACAATAAAATATTTTGACATAGTTGTTCTGTAAAAGTAAATTTCTTAAAAAAAAAAAAAAAAAAAAATATTCCCTACACTTATTTTGACAGTGATTAAATCAAATTATACATAAAACTGGAACAATGCAATTTTAGAATGAATCTAAGTAGTGAAAGAAAAGAAATCAGGCTGTAAGATTAAAAAAAAAAAAGATGAGGTTTGAAAAATATATTTTTCAAGTACTTAACAAAGTTTAGTTAAAAGTTAATCAACAGTTATCAACACAATTTAACTTGCAATAAATATTTTCAAAAACAACAAAAGCTATACACATTTCAAAAAATACTTCAAATATTCTTCATAATGCAATGTAAAACCAATTTTATACCAAATGCATATGATTCAAATGAAGTTGAATATAATATTAATAGCATTGTAGCACCAAGAAAAGCAGGGGAAAATAATGTTGCATGAGACTAAAATGACATAAGAGTGAAATGAACTAGTAATTTTTCCTTAAACTTAAATTGATATTTTTGATTACGACTTAAAAACGAAAAAACTTAAAGCACCAAGGTTTAAATATTCCTGATATCTAGTTCAGTATCTTAAAATTTAACAGTTACTTATACTTATTAGATCACTTTTCTACAGAGTAACTACAGTTCACTTTTAAAAGTTTTTGAAACTTTTTAATTCCAAAGTTATTTTAAACTTTAAAATATATACAAATATATTCTTTTTACAAGATTTTAAAAGTTGTTATGCTTTAATTTTTTACAAGAATTAAAAGTTAAAGGAATTTTTATAAGCTTCATATTTCTATTTTATACAAATATACACACAACTGAACAGCAGGCCTCATTTGTTACTTCCTTATTTGTAGCATGGAACCACAAGTTGCTCAAAAGAAGTTTTTTATTTTCTATGTATTAAGCGAGACATTCAGCGTAAGAATTCCTGACTTTTTTTACATTAGAAAATGTTGCACAAAATTATATAGAAAAAATATTTAAAAACATTTTGTGGTTTAACACTTCGTTTGAAAAAACATGACATTTAGAGCATATAAAAGAACAAAAACAAATGTAGGTCTCTGTATACTGTTTGGATCACATAAAGACTGAATCACTTAAAGTGAAATAAAAACATACAAAAACATACATTCAAAAAAAAAAAAAAAAACATACAAAACATATATATTTTTTGTTTCTGGAAAAGTAAAACACAAATTAGACATACAACAACACATTAGTATTTTTCTATTTCAAGACAAAGGATATCATCATGAAAATAGAATTTCAACATTGGCACCATCAACTTGACTGTGTCTTCAACATAAGCTGCAAAACCTTCCTTTAATTCTCGTGCATAGCAGACAAGCATATGGCAAGCAGTAGCTTTTTCGTCAAGGCCTGCTGTACGGATGCCAAAATTGTGCTGCAGGAGGATATTAAATGTAATATATTAATAAATAAAACTAGTATTTTTTCAATTTAGTAACACCCAACTTTAAAATATGTAATTTATATTTGGTTAAGTAACAAATTACTTGTTTGTACATCAAAAATTTCATGAACATTTTCTGCAAAAACTACTGGTATTTATGCTGCTAGCACAATTTACAGTGAAATCATACTATTGTCACTGTCATATTTTAAGGTAAAAAACTAAAACAGCTACCAATTGGCCGGAAAATAGTTTGCAGCATTACTTTATCTATACCGCAAGCTTTCATTTATACTAATATTTACCTTTTAAGTTTTCCGAGATATTAAACTTTATATTTTGAACACAATGTGTATTAATGCATACACATTGTTTGCTTTGCATTTAGACTTGCTCTGTTATGATCATTTTTTTCACTGCCGTGCAACTACTAAGTTTCATAGCTGTATGCCATGCCACTATTTGTGCACATACTTGGGAGTCTTTTCGATTAATTATAAAATACAATAGAACCTCGGACACTGAAGGGACCAAACTTTTTGTCCCTAGTTCGGAGGTATATGAATTGACGTAGGCCCTGTACTTAACGCAGTATAGTATCATTATAAATGTAAACTATCAACATTTAAGGTTAAATACTCATAATTATTTAAATTAAAAAAAAAGTTTTACAAATTAAAATTTAATCAAGAATTTAGTAACATCCAAGTTTTATGGTTTATAGAAATTATTTTGAAATAATTTGTTACATATATTTGCTTTATGCCCCATGTGATTTACAATACAACACAATGTAAATAACAGTGTGATCATATTTCAATTTCTCTATAAAAAGTTCGTCATGGACTTTGCACTATTCATCGTAGTGTAACTCATACGAATAAATTGCTGAGAATGACAAGCATGAAATTGAATCTTAGTAAGAACTTTGAAATACATATTTGTTTCTTTGCATGTTAATGTCAAGACAAACTTTTACCAGATAAGTTTTAGACAAGAAAAAAACAAAAACCCTGAAGTTTCAAAAAGTTTAATATTTTTATGCATTCATAAATTTTTTCTAATTTTTCTTTGTGATTGTCCCATAAATAGAGTGTACCTTAATCAGAGGTAAATACATGGAGGTTCCTATTTCAAAGGACTGGAACCAGAAAAAGTGTCCTTTAAATAGAGGTGTTCCTAAGGGGAGGTACTATTGTATATGGCAAAAAAAAAAAAAAAAAAGTGTCAGTCAAACCCGATTTCAGGACACTTGTCACAGTTCTGTTGCTTTAAAGATCAAACTGACTATAAGAAAATTACCTATATAAAAGCTAAGAAACAGACCATGTGAGAAGCTCTGTCTTTCAATTCGTTTTGCTACGGCAAAATACCAAAATAAGTGGACCGGCAAAAAGCAAATTCTTATTTTACTACAAGTATTTTCTAGCATAATAAATTGATGCACACAAAGATGAGAATGCACCATTTAATGAAATTAAGAAATATACTGAAAGCTTACCTTTTCCCCTAAATTAACAAGTTCCCAATCTTCATCATTCTCAACAACTTTAGCATCTTCAGCTATAAACATTACAAACGATGAAAAAAAAACTTAAAAGGTGGAACAAAAGTTTATAAATCACATTTTAGGAAAGAAATAGAATAGAATTTAACTTACAACTCACGAAGGCTATTTCAGGTTTAATAGCAGCAGCTTTAAGTACAGGTTGCATTACATATGGTAAGTAAGGTTCAAAAGCTTTTCCTAAAATTTTGCAAATTCTGGCCCAAGCTGCTATCATGTATGAAAGCTGTAAGAGTTAAATGAAAAGAACGTCAAAAATATTTGAGTTATTTAGGTGTGACCTCTACAAATAAAAAAAAAATTCTTTATTAATTACAAACCTGTGGATCATCCTCTGTAATTGGAGCAACATTTGTTTGTACTCTCAATAATAGGTCCATAATTTCACTTGCATCTGATAAAAACTAATGAAAAATTTGAAAAATAAAACATTTACTGTGATAAAATACATGATGGACATTTATATATATACATATATCTGCAAACACACACATATATAAATATATATAGTATTACCTCGCATTATTCGGCATGTAGCAAAATTTGGGGGATTTCAAATAAGATTTTCAATAACACTCGACTGGTCCTTTCTAACATGCCGGAAAAACCGAGGTTAGAAAAAAAAAATCCATATTAAAACAAATGCATAATATAAGTTCTATACTGGAGTGCGAAGCACAAAAGTCTTATTTGAACTTTTTATGAAAATCGAATCATTGTCACCAGATGATTCCTTGTAACATGTATTACTTAAATACATTGTTTTATGATCATTTGTAAATGGAAAGTATTAAAATTTCTGAAAAAGTGGCACCTAAATGAAATACATGGAGGCATTAAAGTTTAAAAAGTGAATTATCATTTTGAGTTAAGCTGCAGTTACCACTTTTATACTTAGTACCACAGTATTAATCATTTTATTAGTATTAGTAAACTGTTTAATTTAGTAAAAATACAAATAAACTATTTTTATCTCGGACACCTGAAAATTATTGGTTTGTTTTTGAAAAAGAGGTTACGGTGGGAATTTATTATAGTTTTTACTTGCAATGAAGTGTTTTGCCGTTGAAACTGAGGGAGAGGGAAGGGGGCAGGAAGGGGGGGGGGATTTGCTTTAGCTTTGTTGCATAATGAACCAGATTATTTGCCATGCTAGAAAATTCAAATTGCCCGACATGTTGGTTAACCTCACTTTCTTTGCCATGCTGGCTAATGCAAGGTAATATGGTATAGACATATATAGGGCAAATTTGAACTGAATTTGCCATACGGAAGGTGGTGATATAACAGCCCAGGCAGAATATAAAGCCACCCATTATTGTGTCCTATTCTTAACCCTAACCAAGATAGGTTAGATATAAGAAAAATGAGTGAAAAAGCAAAATTCTGAGAAAAAGACAGATTTCTGAAATTCCTGTCAAACCTACACACAAAATAAAGACATATTTAGAAAGAACAGACTAAATATTACAAAATGACACTTTTCCCATTAAGACAGTCACACTTAACAGCGAGCAATCAACTTTGAAACAGTAGAAACACACAGAATTAGAAATGCAAGTTTTCAATCAGTATTTTCAAAGGCAACCATATGAGCTACAGCCATCAAATCTACTAAAAACTGTCCCATTTCACTAGCTTTTAGATGATGCAACAGAAAATCATATTGGGCTTCAAGTTCAGCAGATATTCAGGCTTTTGTTAGAAACAGTATGAAAATCGGCATTCCACAGAATAGGGACACTAGGGAAGAATCAGACTTTTCTCTTCTAAATTTTCTATTTCATGTAAGTGTGCTCTTTTATTTGTTCAAGAAAAAGAAAGTTTTATAGCTAAATAATCATTTTAACACTTTATTAAGTAAACAAACACAACAAGAGATATAACAGCAAGTAGAAACAATAGAAGCACTACTTTCACACGCCTTTCACAAAGGAAAATGCAAAATTTAAAGAGTTAGACTAACATAAATAAGTGCATTTACGTCTAGAAAACCTTCCAAATTTACTGGAGCAGTTGAAATTAACAGCCCTCGCAAATTCTTTTGGAATTCACATAAGTGAATTCCAAAAGAACTCCTTCTTAATTTGTACTGTCTTTTAATTTTTATGTTTACCTTTTTTTATAAAATTAAATTGCAATTTTTATTAAGATTTCTGCAATGTGCTTGTATGATGGAGGGGAAAAAAACATTAATATTATATTACATTGCTCTTCAGAAAGAGCACAGACAAATGTTAAAACACAATAAATGCTCATACCTTTTCCTTACCAACAGCTAGTCCTATTAGACTAACACATTCAATTGTCTTTCCACGTAGAACTCGCAGACTAGGATCACTGGCATTTTGGACAATGTATTTTAAGCATGGCATGAACCTGTATCAAACAAAATTAGAAAAAGATGGCATAGCTTAAGATTCGGAATGTATCACACTCAGGATTTACATTAGAAAAAAAAAAGAGGATGAGATAAGCAATTTGTTGAAATTCGAGGAAGATTTCTAAAAATTGAGAGAAATTAAGAAAAAAAAAACCTATTCCGCAAAATATGACTATGTTTAAGCGCTAAGTAGCAAAATACTTTACTTTTGCATTGGTAAAATATATTACAGGATTCATATTCAAAATATAACAGGAAACTTTGGTACTTCATGGCATTCACTTTCAATAGATAAAAATATTGAGTTAGATAAATTGTTATAGAGAATACTTTCTGATGGAAGATTTCAACAAAAATAAAAATCAATTTTACAGAAAATCTTAATTTCATAGAATTTTTTCATTATTTTTCCTTAAATCAACACCAAAAAGTACATATAGTTCATCCATTATTTTTCTTATAATTTTTCCATAGCAGGCCTGTGTTTTCAGCGAATAAGATTAATTTTTTTAATTGAGTTGCACAATTTAAAAATAATGTAATCAATTAGAAAATGAAATTTTCATTATTCTTTTAAAATTTTTATTCAGAATAAAGCTGTATATAAATATGCTCAGGCAAATTGATGTATAACTTATCCCACTAAAAATTATCCATAATACAGGATTCACGTGACTTAGTTTCTAATTTTTAATTATGTTTTCTTAGCTTTGCACTTGTAAAAATGGGTTTCAGTTCCTCATAGATCATAAAAATTATCTTACTAAATTTAATGTCTAGAGTGCTTCTGCAAGTGTCATCACTTCACTTTCAGGAACATTCATTATTTTAACCTTGGACTAGGTGCAAATTTTCTGATAAGGGGATAATAAATTGTCAGTAGGAAAAGTAATTTTTGTGGATAAAATGTTGTAAAACACTGAAAATTCTAAAAATTCATTCTGTATGACATTGGAATTATCTAAAAAATATCAGGTCTTAAATACCCTATAGATAACTAAGGTATATAAGACCTGACCATATCTTTGATACTCTATAACATAGAATTTCCTTTTAATGAGCAGAGACTGAAGAAATTTGATTTTACATCAAGTATGTATTCAAACAGAAAGGTACATTACATGAATTATATTGAGAATTTTACAATTAACGTACTTATCATAATACTCTGTGAACTTTTCTTCAGCACTATCTGCCAAAGATGCTAAAGTTACAACAGCTTGTTCCAATACTAACTTTGTTCCACTTTCCATTAACTGAAAAAGATAAAATTATTCAGTTAGAAGAGAAAGAAGTTAAAGCATACTTTGAGATAAACTCAGAAATGCATAAAACTGTTTTTCTTCTAGATAACAAATTTTGTTAATAAATAAGAATATAAATAAAAATCTTTTAAAAAATGCACTAGCAAAAGAAAGAAAAGGTAATACTTATAAAAACTTGCTAGCCAACTTTTGAGCTTTGTATTAAAAAAGTAATGAAGCTGAGTAATCATGGAAAGTTCATTAGATACAAAAATCAGCATAAAAACAAACTGAATATTTAAAGAAAAAAATATACAGTGAACTTAGGCTATTTACACAAAAAAAAAGTTAACTCGAATAATAGCTGAACATACATTAAAAGTTTTAACTAATTATAATACGCTTATACATCATGTTATTATTTCACAAAGATAATGTTTTATTTTTTACATAAAATATAGTTTTACCTTTCCAAATTCCAAATCACTAGCATTTGAAGTTTTCTAATGACATTATTGATATAAAGAAAAATATCAATTTAAAATGATCACACACGGTTGGCTTTATATACAGTAGATGCTGCCTAGTTGTGATCACAGAAAATGTTGTCAATCATTTAATATTATCCAAATTCGGAAATCCTGAAAGCTTCTATATCAACACTAAATTTTACTTCCTGTTATCACTTTTGCTAAACTTACAAAATTATATTCTTTTTTCCTTCAATCACAGAAATTTCATGCAATAAATGCCGAAACAGAATCTTTAACCTTTTGGATCTGGGCTATTTGTATAGAAGTTTTCCTTTCGAGGCGGACAGTAATCTATTTTCCTCTGAAAACGAGAAAGTGCAGCAACAAGCACTTAGGTTTTAAGACTTCGTAGTTCGAATACAAAGCCGTAATCTCCCAGTAAGGGTGCATGACAGCTTGGAAGAATCCCCTGCTCCAAAGGGTAGAAGCAAAGATTTCAACCCGCTCTCAAAGGAAAAAAGACTTGCGGTACAGCATGTGTACCAACTGGTTCTTAAAGGTTAAGAAAGATTCTTTTTACGTCTTGGCAAAAATCGTGTGGTTGGGTATGCAGCAAGTAATAATACCTCTTTGACTTACCGTGATTGATAAATTATGTCAATAACGGAACATGATTAATTGATTTCACTTGGATCAGATAAATTTATTTACCTCTTTCAACTTGGAAGTAATAACAGATTCAAGCTTATCAATAATAGTTGTCATATAAGGGGAAAGTACAGTCTTGGGACATTCTTCAAAGAAGTTAACAAGAGCAGCACCAGCATGAGCTTGAACTCTAGGACTAGAATCACTCATTAGCCGTAGTAAGCCTGGTATGACCTAAAATGTACAAAAATGAATAAAGAAAAGAAAATAGCAAAAACCTACACTTTCATGTTTAAAGCTCTAAGAGGAGTTCTCATATTAGTCGATACATACTGCTGTAATTGCAAGATTTGAACTTAAAATTTCAGCTTAACTGCATGGAATTAAATCAAAAGAAAAAAAAACATGCTTATATATATATATATATATATATATATATATATATATATATATATATATATATATATATATATTAGGGTGATTCAAAAAAAAATTTTTTTTTTGAATTTCTCTGGTCTTACCCTGCAGTTTTTTTACACTATTCATGAATGTGATGTATGTAAAATTTTAGCTCACTTGAATAATATTTAGAGGTCGCTCAACGCGATCGAATTCTGTTGAAAATTAGCAATTTCGAGAGTTGGAGTTTATAGCTTTATTACCCGAAATAATATTATTCTTCATATAAAATGGAATAACTTAAAACGTTAGTTTACTTTACTAAGTAATTAGTCAATAAAATAATAGCTCAAAGTGAGTTGTAACGATTACCCCCCGCTCCAAAGCTGCATTATCTCTTACCCGAGTTTGGGTAGAAAATGCAGCTGCAAGCTCGGGCTGTGGTTTCTGTTTTCTTTTCGGTTGTTTGAGGTGTATGAGTTTATTTGGCTAAAACACCTAGCATCCACTCCAGACAGGGCCCAGTATAATAGACCAGGCGCTGGAGGGGGTTGAGTATGCAAAATATGAGGACCGCATTTTGACGATGGATTTTAGTTGAGGAAAGCTCATAGATTAACAATATGGATGTTGCCAAGCTGAATTCTGGTGCAGTTTTTTTCAATCCCCCTCCTAACGGTCACAAGGAAAATCGATGTAGTGCATACTAGAAAGTAAATTTATTGATGACTTTGGTCATAATTTTAGTTATTTCGAATAGTGGAAGTGATGATAGGTTGTTTTTAATTAAATATTCCGGGTATATGTTGTGAAAAATCGATAATTTTCAGAAAAATTCGCTATTTTTCTCAAACATTTACGCCTAATGCCTTCCAAGCTCACTTTTCCTTAAAATTGTTATCGACGAAGTTGTAGAGCTTTCAATTTCCTTCAATTTAATATGCTACTTTGCTATATTTCATTAAACCAATCAAAAGTTATAGAGTTTCAAACACGTACCTTCGTGCTAAAAATGGAGCACTTGCCATTCACAAAATCAAACTGACGCAAAAGGATCGCGCGCTTCCTCTTTCCTCAATGAATTCGACAATCATGATTAGCAATGAAGAAGTTGTTATGGATTACGGCAAGACAAATGATGTCACGCTTCAAAGGGGACCCCCTCCCCTTAATTCTGGGGGTTCCGTTCATGAAATTGTGACTTTGTGGCAAGGACAAGGGAAAGAATAAAGAGAAGTTTGACATCTAGCATTTTTTAATAAAAATATGTTCATAAAAAGTAGCTTAAGAAAAGTACTTAATGGAAAAGGGAGAGGGGTGTCCAAAATGTTGAAAAATGTGTAACCTCATTTATGAACGGCCCTTTGCCGAGAAATCGGACGAAAATTTGGAATTACGTATACGCAGTGCAAATTATTGGACTGAGGAAGTACAGGAAGTCAGCACTCTACATACTTGCAATACGCCACTAGCTCGTTTATTCCATTGATGGACTGTAGGATTTCTGCCTTCCGCTCGTTTACTACCCATTCCATGCTGACAAGCTCTAAAAAGCACGGAACTGCAGTCCATGGATGGAGTAAATGAGTTGGTGGTGTATTGTATGTTTGTGCCTTAGCCCTGGCTTTGGGGCGGTTACTTACTGCTTTATACTCTACATACTAATTTAAGGAAATTGATATAATAACAATGATTTAATTAAATTTGACTTTATTCAGTGGTGTAGGAACTTACTAAAAACAGAGGGAGCCCGGCGCGGGGCAATGCCAGATTTTGGCACTTTCTTGCGGGGGGGGGGGGGGGGGGGCGAAGACACACTTTTTCACTCTTTACGTACAAACTCAATCATGAAGTTAAGTCATTTTTGAATTAACATTTTATGTGAATAAAAGGAATTTTAAAGCATTACTAATATTTCTTTCGTCAGAAAGACGACAATGTTAAGTACACTTTTATATTTTTAATATGAACTTAGTTTTCGATGAAAAATTTGCTCAGAAAGAGGAAGTTTCAAACTTATCTCCTGGAAAATTTCTAAGTGGTTCCTTTGAAACGATGACTTTAGAAGATTTTTGGTGGCTTTAGAGGATCGAACATTTTTGAAATAGAAGTCTTAAAAACGAGTTTTAAGACACCTTTAGTTACATTAGGGGCATTAACTGGGGTAGCAAAATCATCCAGGGCAATTTTTCTAAATTGTAGGTTTAAAAACGTAATTTTGGACAATTTTTGAATATGTTGAGAATATTTGAGGATTCTGATTATGGAACAATTTTTAAAAAATTTGTTTGTTCCATTTTTCTTTGCACAGTACAGATCACATTTTTGAAAACGCGTGTGAGGTAAAAATGTACTACAAAAGTTGTAGTAAGAAAATTTTCCTGGGGAGCTGAGCCAGTCTGAAATATTCCAAGGGGAGCCCGCGCTCCCCCGGTTCCTACGCTGGACGGCACCGAACTGTTTGGCAAAAAGAGACAACTGTATAAACCATTGGCAATGGTTACGTTTAATTTCTGACAACCCATTTTAATGGAATATGTTTCAGATTTTTTTGACGGGTACATCGACACATCAGAAAGCACAGGAGCAGCAAAATAGAATTGACGATATCACTTCAGCAGATGTGTGGACATCAATGTCACTAAGGAAATTGGAACGATAGTTGAACAAGAGGGTTTTGTGTCCAACTTCCATAATAAGAATCAGCTGACAAATCCGCTAATGATGAAGCTGTTGAAAAACGAGCTCAAAAAGCTAAGAGCTTTAGAGGATGCTAACGTTGATATTGCGAAAACAGCTATCACCTGATAGCAAAATTCTTTGTTAGCTATTATTTGAGAGGACGCAGATCTGGTTGTTCTCTTGATAGCCAAATCATCAACTGATCTCAACATTTTGCTGGTAAAATATGGAAGAGGGAATACGCATACTATTTAATATTCTTGCAGAATTTAAGATACGCAGTGCATCTCAAGGGAAAGGAGGTTTGTCCAAATGTACCAGATGTCTCAAATCATGCAACATGTATCTGAAGCATATACAAAGTTTTTCTTTCCATGAATCTATTGAGACTGTTGGGATCATAAGTATCTCTTATGTTATGGTACTCCAGCAACAGAAAATTGTCTCAACGAGCTCCGTTACAAATCATTTATTAAAGTAGCTGCTAACATGAAGACTGATCTCTTAACTCCCCCGTACCCAGAGTATACCTATTGCTTGGGGAGAAACTTAATGTGGAGCTTCGTATTGTGAATTGCGGAAAGGAAAAATTATCAACTCATCGTTCCAGAACTCCCGGAATTGGATATTACTCTTGATGAAATCTTGATGATAATTTTGACCGATACCCAAAGGGATGTGACACCGGAAGGTGCACTTGTAGAAAAACAGTATCATTTACATTATTCCTATCATTAAAATGTTAATTATCACGATTATAATGTCACCATGCTCATTTCAATAAGAGCAATAGAAATTAATGCACATGTTATAAATTCATAGTTTTTGATTACTTATCAGCTAGGTGTCGTGGTGGTTGGTATATGCGGCTTCGTATGCACTTGGTAGTAGGTTTGAATCCGCAGTTCAAATGTTCAGCCATTGGATTTTCGAGACGCAAAAAACCATCAGGGTCCATGTCGCATAATTGCGGCATACTACAGATCCCTTGAGGCCTTATTTGAAAATAACAAGTTTTTTTTCAAACATTATCGAACAATTCAAACAATCTTTGTCCGACTTCTCGGTGGGGGAGGGGGGGGGGTGCGCGTCCATAAATGATGTCACACTTTTTCAGCATTTAGACACCTCTCTCCTTTCACCATTAAGTACTTTTCTTAAGCTACTTTTTTTGAACATATTTTTATTAAAAAATGCTAGACGTCAAACTTTTCTTTATTCTTCCCTCGCCCCCTTATATTCCTTCGCCCTTGCCACAAAGTCACAATTTCACGAACGGAACCCCCAAAATTAAGGGGAGGGGGTCCCCTTTGAAGTGTGACATCATTTGTCTTGCAGTAATCCATAACAACTTCTTCATTGCTAATCATGATTGTCGAATTCATTGAGGAAAGAGGAAGCGCGCGATCCTTTTGCGTCAGTTTGATTTTTGTGAATGGCAAGTGCTCCATTTTTAGCACGAAGGTACGTGTTTGAAACTCTATAACTTTTGATTGGTTTAATGAAATATAGCAAAGTAGCATATTAAATTGAAGGAAATTGAAAGCTCTACAACTTCGTCGATAACAATTTTAAGGAAAAGTGAGCTTGGAAGATATTAGGCATAAATATTTGAGAAAAATAGCAAATTTTTCCGAAAATTATCTATTTTTCACAACATATAGAGTGACGTGGATGGCAGAATGGCAAACCGTAGTGTTCTCAGATGAATCCCGCTTCTGTTTGTCCAGCGATAGTCATCGCATACGTGTGTGGCGTCGACGTGGAGAAAGATAGAATCCAGCAGTAACTGTGGAACACCCCACAGCGCGACAACGTGGCATAATGGTTTGGGGCGCTATTGCATACAATTCCGTATCACCTCTAGTTCGTATTCGGGGCACTATGACGGCCCAACGATATGTAGATAATGTACTGCGGCCGGTGGCAATCCCCTACCTTCAGGGTCTGCCAAATGCAATTTTTCAACAGAATAACGCCCGGCCTCACAGTGCTCGAATCAGCCAACATGCTCTACGAGGTGTACAGATGCTTTCCTGGCCACCATACTCTCCTGACTTGTCACCAATCGAACATGTGTGGGACGTGATTGTACGCCGTTTGCAGAACCTGTCACTGCCTCGTTCAGAGGACGAACTGTGGCAAATGGTTGAAAGGGAATGGAGTGCCATCCCTCAGGACACCATCCGCAGGCTTATTGACTCCATGCCTAGACGTGTTTCTTCGTGCATCGCTGTCCGCGGTGGTCCTACTTCTTACTGAACCGACGCCGTCCTCGCTCTAAATTTTGCTTATTTATTTTGAAATAAATATCACTTATTGTTCCATGCTGTGTCTGTCTTCTTACCAAATTTCATCAATTTCTGACCACTCCTTCTTGGTGTTGCATTTTCAATGTCGAGCAGTGTAATTTATGTCAAAAAAAATTTTTTTTTGCGAGTTGGAGCAACATTTTTCAAAGAAGTGTTTCATTGTTAATTTTTATTATTTTTTCTATGTTCATAAAGATTTTTTTGTTGAGTTTAACCTAAAGTATGCATTGCAATAAGAATTTTTATGCAAATTATTATTAATAAGTGTTTAAGAGCAGGGGTCCCACTTACCCCTTGGTTTTTCTCAGTTAGGGTAAGTGGGCCCACTCACTATGGTGTAATTGGGGGCCCCCTCATAATAATGATAATTTCAAAATGAAAAGCAGTTCTGATGAAGCTAAGATGAAATGAAAGATAATGATGCAGACCTAGAAGGAATTGATTTTTTAGCTACAAAAACTGCAAAAGCTGGTAACTATGTATTTAGGAAACTTACATAAAAGAAAAATTATAAAGTATTATGAAGTTCTAATTTAAGAATATGATACAAATGAAAAAAATGCTGCTAAATTTGATAGAAAGAATAGAAATAGCTACACTTTTATTGGTTTGATGTAAGTGATGTTAGAATTATAACTGAGGATGAAATGATAATGTCTCTCCCTCAACAAACCTCAAATCGGACGCTACCATTAATTGTTTCCATTTTTTCCAACCTATATATTTTTTCTTATTTGACCAAAGTTGATCTTAATCGACTCTATTATGTTTGTTCAACACTAATTTATATGTAAAAGCAAAAAATATGACTTTAATGAATTTCACAGACACAATTGTTTTGTATTCCGCTGTATAATTTTCTGTCATACACATTCAAATGTAAGTAGATATCTCGTTAATGGATACATTTACAAAAAAGTATTTCCTATTAAAATTTTACACATACTTTATCAGGTAGAGCCCGTAAACCCCTTTTTTAGATATGCTCACTTTAAATATAAATAAATGAGGGGTGGCCCTGGCCCACTTACCCCTTCCTAGGGGGTAAGTGGGCCACCCACGTCATTTTTTAAAGAATACGATAGTTAAAAACATTTAAAGTATTTTTTTAGGGAATAATGCTGAACTTGTGTTTATTAATTCTATCCAGAATAAAATAAGTCAACAAATTTAAACTTTTTTTGCTTTAAAGCTGTTGTATAAGGCTTCAAAAACGAACTGTTCTAAAAATGGGACCCACTTACCCTAACCAACCCTATAAGTTTATTAATTTATTTTTTAAAGTGAACATGTTGAGAATAATTTTTAATAATAATAAAAACATATTGGTCATTTCAGCGAAAATGGTACAAATCAGTCCCGATACTTCAGAATTTTGGTAATTAATTTTAATATTTAATACCAATTAATTGTATTTTTTTTATTTGTTCTCCATCTAATTGTGTGTATGTGTAACCAAGTAAAAATGATCTGCCCCAGAGCTAATATTTAGAAAAGTGCCAATTTGAGTCCCAAGTGAATTTTCACTAGTATTTCAATTAACTAGTTAAAAAAATAATTTTCCCCAGAAAGAAGATAAGGTTCTGCTTTCATTTCATCTAATAACATCAGAAAAAAAATTTTTTTCATCAGAAAATATTGTTTTTATACATCAAAAATCAGATCGGTAACGTGTCCCCAGTAGCAAAGCTTAGCATGCAAACAGGTCATGCGCACTTTCTAACTTCCCAAAAAAACGCACTTGCACAAAAAACGATTCTATTTTTACCCTTTTGTTAATATTATACTTCATTTTTGTTTTAATCGATTTCTGATTTTCTAGCCGATGCGAAATAAGCGTGTCCCAGGTTTCGCCGTCAGAGTGGTAACCATAACTTCCGATTTATGTTTAGGCTCCCAAAATCATTTCCTGCACCTGTACCTCGTGATACTGAGTACCTGGTGGGATGTTTTATCGAATCGTAATTAAAAATTTGCATTTCTGCATCTAAAATTGTAGGTAAGATTTTTTAAAGTGATTTTATAAAATGTGTGTCATTTGAATCATCAGATCGGTAACATGCTCTAAAATGCGCAGTTTTTATTATTTTAAAAATTATTTTATATATAAGTATAGTCCTTTATTACAAGTGAAAAAACCACGTGTTTGATTTTGGTTTAGTGCGATCGACTCAGAAATAAAAAAAATACTTTGTCAGTTTGTCAGATCGGTAACAGTCAGAGCGGTAACATTGAAAAACAGTGAATATGTTACAGAACTAACTCACACGTTTCAGAATTATAAAAAGCAAAAATCATAGGTTTCAGCCATATATATTGAATATTTTTGTTCTTAAAAAATGAAAAGCAATGAGTTTTAGTACAATTGCTTCATTTGTGGTTTGTATGACCTAACAATTGACACTGCAGAAATTAAGTTAATTAATTATTATTATTTATTTATTTTTATTTTTTTTGGTGCTTCAATTTCTCATAACTTCGCTAAATAACTAGATAATAACTAGCATGCTAAATTTGAATTTCTGATCAAGAAATTAAATTTCCTGCAACTAATTAAAGAAAAGCAAGCAGCAGAGTTGCGTGTTGAAAAAGTTGAAGTTGTGTGTTGTTTCAAAACAAAACAAATGTTTTATTAGCTTGGATTTGGTAATCGCAGAACTTATTTTATCTAAAAACCTTATTGCTCATTTTTATTTCCAAGAAATGCTTTTTATAATGAAATTTGATTTTTTAGCCTAATATATATATTTTAATATAATTATCTTAATTCTATGTTAAAAATGCAAGGAAATGATATCATATTTAAAGATGTTAACGAAGACTGAAAGCATAAACTCAAATATGTAAATCATATTAACATCAGATCTGTAACATTCATCAGATCTGTAACGGCTTAAAAGTGAGTAATCTAAGGAGGGGGTAAATAACTTCCTTGACCTCCCCCCTTTTATTTTCTTGCATTTAAACCCAATTTAGACTTAAAATCCAATATTAGTTTTTTTCTGTAAAATTTTTTTTTTTTTTTTCAGAAAACTCCAACTTCAAATTGGCACTTTTCTAAATATTGGCTCCCCAGCTTCAAATTGCTAGGACCTAAAATGCGATTTAAGATTAAGCTGAAATGCAACAACAAAATCATTTTCAATGCACAGCACAAAAAATGCTCCTGACACTCTTTCTGCTGATTTTTATCTATGTAAACAAAAAAATCTTGGAAAAACACTTATTTATCTTTGTTCCTAGATTTTTTATGTTTCAAACTGACCACTCTGTTACAAGCCTTTCAGAAATAAAGTAAGCACTTCCATTCAATGTGATATTTTTTTAAGAAGTACAAGTAATGTATCTGCTGTGATTTCTTTGATACATTGAATTATATAGTCAGCAACTAAGACAAGCCTAAAATTCTTTGCTGATGATAGTTAATTTGCACTGTTGGATGTCCACTCTGTTACAGTCATATTAGTGGTGCAAAAAATATTTTTTCTTGAAATTGCAGACAGAATAAGTTTTAGGATGTTTAGTCCATTTTATACTTGTTCTGAAAGAAATTCTTCTTTACGATTAGAAATATATTTTTCAAACCTCATTTGTCTCCTCTGTTACACAAAGTGGTCCAACTATTCAAAACCCTTAATGAATGACTCATATATAAGCCATTTACACTTTATTATGCACAAATAAACAAAGAATAATTGTTAAAACAACGATTAGTTGGCGAAAATTACTTCATTTGATAAACTTAACTCGACAATCTCAGACATGATTTGTACCATTTTGGCTGGAATAACCCATAAATAATAACATTTGCATCCAAGAATGTATCTTTATTTTTTCAAAATGAAGTTGAATTTTGAGGTGATTGTTTAAGAATTAGTTTATTAATTTGTTTTTAACCCTTTAAGCGGTTTGCCCGTACGGTGTACGTGCTACCCGAAATTGGCCTCATCTGGTTTGCCCGTACGGCGTACGGGTATCGATATTTTCAGATTTCCTTTTCTGGTTTTCCCGAACTGTTCGGAAAATTGTAAACCTCAAAATTCACAGTACGTGTGAGAGAAATTTTTGTATTATTTGTAAACCATGCATTAATGCATGCAGAATGTACTTGAAAAAAGCAAATATTTCGGGATTTTGTGACCAAAATTGAAATATAAAAAATATTGTAAAAGCATTGAAAACAAAAAAAAAAAAAATTAAAAATTCTTTATATTCTTATTCTGTTAAGTATGGTACTTAACTATATGCAATAAAAAAATATGCCTTTTTTGGAAGCATTTCTGGTAAAATAATTGACCGCTTAAAGGGTTAAAAAAGTGAATGTGTTTAGCATGACTCTTAAGGTGTTTTAAATGATAATTTGCTACTTTTAAGAATGTGTATCATAATTTTCTGAAACTAAAGTAAAATTTCAAGTTGATTATTTAAGTATAAGTTTACTCATTTGTTTTTTAAAAAATGAACAACGTTAGCATAACTCTTAAAAATATATTTAAGCTACTGATTTGAATCTTCAGGAAATATGTACCTTTGTTTTTTAGAGTTAGAAAATTTTAATTGATTATTTGAGTATAAGTTTATTATTATTATTATTATTATTTTAACACACTGGTCCTGTTTTAATATTTTCTTCTTTAACTTGTATGTTAGAAAAATTACATGCGTGTTATTTAAAAAAAAAAGGATTTCAAAGCAAAATTTTGCTTTATATTATTGCAAAATTAGAAATAAGAAAATGTGTTACTTTGTAATGAAGTTTAAATTTATAATTATTAATATTTATTATTCTAATAAAATGTGTATTAATTTGAAAAAAAAAGTTTATCTGAGCTTAGTTTTTTCTTTCTTTTTTTTAATAAATCAATTGTCGTGTATATAATATTGGTGAAATATTTAATAACTGTATCATTTACGTAGAAACTTATTGAAATGATATTGGAACAGAAAAGCTTTAAAATTTAAACTAAGAATAATTAGAGTTTAAACTTTGAGTATATAGAAATATTTAATTCTATCTTTTAAAGTTTTGTCTCTTTTGATAAAAATACATAATTTAGAAAGAAATCACAATATGCTTTTGTTTCATTTCATATGTAGCGCTACTCCTGTACAATAAAAGAGAGGCTTTAAAAATTAATTTGAATGTATTTAACATGTTCTTAAAGAAATGATGCGAGAAACAACTTTAATTTATTGTTTTGAAGCTGCATTACATAAAAATAAGCGAACATGCAATGTAATTGTAATGCCGGATATCCGCAGGATATCCGGCGGTACAATTCCGGATATCCGGTATCCGGCTAAATCACTATCCGGTCCATCTCTACTTTTTAGTATGCACTCCATCGATTTTCCTTGTGACCGTTAGGAAAAGAAAACAGAAACCACAGCCCGAGCTTGCAGCTGCATTTTCTACCCAAACTCGGGTAAGATATAATGCAGCTTTGGAGCGGAAGGGGGGGGAGGGGGTAATCGTTACAACTCACTTTGAGCTATTATTTTATTGACTAATTACTTAGTAGAGTAAACTGACGTTTTAAGTTATTCCATTTTATATGAAGAATAATATTATTTTGGGTAATAAAGCTATATACTCCAACTCTCGAAATTGCTAATTTTCAACAGAATTCGATCGCGTTGAGCGACCTCTAAATATTATTCAATTGAGCTAAAATTTTACATACATCACATTCATGAATAGTGTAAAAAAACTGCGGGTAAGACCAGAGAAATTAAAAAAAAACTTTTTTTGAATCACCCTAATATATATATATATATATATAAATTCACACTTAGGAAAGCACTCCTGCAAAGTCGTTTATCAATCATTTAAAAAAACAAATAGCATTATCAATGTAGCATGAACAAGAACTAGTTTTTAAAAAATAGCTATCTTGGCTATAAACACAAAACAGGAAAAATATTTTGTTATCTTCTTGAATGGAGCAGAGAAAAGGGGGAACAAGAAAAAAGTGCCCAAAAGCCTTCATACACACAGCACACATTGAGCTGTTATAAACTGAAAATTGCAGAAACGGTGTCAGGAAATAGTTTCAGAGCATGTTTAAACTTGCTAACATAATTGTAAAGTGAATGGGGTTAAAAAACTCATTTGAGAAGGGAAGGATGCATAAAATATTTTAGAAGCAAGATTATTTCGACTTAAATTATAAAGATTTGAATTGATTAATTTCAAAGTAGGGTAAATCCCATCTGTGACAGACATGACATAGTACAACTTTCTTTTCTGATTTTAAAGTAGTAATAACTACTAATTTATTAGAAAAAGCTGCTATGAAATGATGTGAATATTTGCATTAGTTAGAAAAACCTTACATCTTTAATTCAAAAGAAAATATTTTCAATTTGTTGGGATATTACCATGCAGAGTGACAAAAAAAGTTTTGCTTACTAATTTTTTTTTTTTTTTAACCAGCTACCTTTAAAAGACAGCACATTTTTATGATATATAGCCTGTTTAATGCTTAGATTTTAATAGCCTTAATGGATATTAATTAACGATTGAATGCACTTTGCTTACTGTTTTCAAGACTCAAAATTATTCGCAACAAGATTTTTCTAATAGTGCTATTTTTGTGTAAATATCTAATAGTTAGCATAGCCTTTGCAGTGACATAAATTAGGAAATAGTACAAAAGATCGTTAGATGTTTAAAATATTAAATTACATTTGAATTATTAAAAGTAGTAGAACTCATAAAAAGTAACTTTTAACCACAAACATTCTTCTTAATAGATAGGTTTTTATAAAAATCCGAAGTTATCTAAAGCCTCTAAAAATATAATTGAACAGTTAAAAAAAAAGGGCATATTATACCTTGTCATGGAACTTTTTCTGAAAAATTGGTGCAAAATCGGTAGACATTTGGCCAAGAGCATTACATGAAGCATAACGTACACGAGAATGCTGAAACAGTTTAAATGTTAAAATCAATAAATAACAAAAATACATGCATACAAAAGAAAATCAGACAATTTATTAGTGGATAATCAATAGCCCAGTCAATTAAGGTCAAAGTTAGTTTCAATGAAATACAAATTTAAAAAAGGCAGAATTTTTCAGGTTTTTAGATCCTGAACAAATGTAGAATAAATTCTGAAAGTTTCCAAATCTTGTATGCCAGTTCCATCCAAAATGGCCGCCTAGTACTTTCTGCCTTTCTCATATCTATGTTAAAAACCAAGGTTTTTTAGTTCAGAAAAAAAAAACTTGCATGCTCCAGAAATACTGTTGCTTCAATATACACTTTAAGGTAGTGGTGCCCAACCTACAGCATGCTAAGCTGATGTAGGTTGCCCATTGTTCTGTTTAATGTTTCAATTGAAATTGCATGATTAATGACAATGCTACACATTTAGTGAAAATTTCTGTATATAATTTAGTCAAATTATATATAGAAATTCTTTTCGCAATTTTCGTTTTTAAATTTCCCCTTTTGAATTGACAAGCAAGTATTGCACAATCGGTGACATACATACCTAAATTTTGATTCTTGATGTTTTTTTACTTTTATTTTCTCCGAACTTTTAAAGAATATTTTTTTATGCAAAAGAAAGAGATATCTGGAGAAAAAACGAGTATTTCATCAGCGGAAAGACTAAAATCAACCCAAAAACTGAAGTCTTCCAACAAAAACAGAAGAGGAGGCAGGCATGATTATGTCATTAATTTTAAACAAAGTGTTAGTTAATGGTCAAACAAAAGAAAAAAGAAATTCAATAGGAAAAAAAGGGCTTTTCCTCAAAAAGAATTACAATGAAGTCAAAACAGCAACCAAGGTGAAATGTCATAAAAAAGAAAAAAGTAGAAATTCAAGAGGAAAAAAAAAGGATTTTCCTCAAATAAAATTCCAATGAAGTCAAAACAGCAACGAAGGTGAAATGTCATATAATAAAAAATTTCAACATACCGGATCATCCATAAAAGGATAAATACCCTCTACAATTTGAGGCAGTAATGCAGACATCTGTTTATGGCAACCCTCTCCAACAGCTGAAATTGCCATTAAAGCGGCATGTCTTTGTTTCCAGTCAGCTGTCACAGAAAAGATTAAAATATCAATTTTGAGACATCCATAGATTTCATAATATTTTTAAAAACTGGGATAGCGCAAATTTTAATTCTTTTAAGATTTCAGCATGAAGGAAAATTTTAATGACTTTAATATTAGAATGATCTATGACATTTTACTGTCACTGAATCAAAATATATTAATTTACAAAAAAGTATTTTTTTTTCTTTTTAAAGAACCTATAACTTGATTGTAATTTTTAAAAGATTATCATTATTGAAGACAGTCAGGGGTGGAAGAAACATGGTTTTTTTTTTTTTTTGGTTTTAAACAGGGTTTATTTGGTTTGTAAAAAGAACAGCTTTATATCTTTTATATCTGGAAAGTCACAAAGATTTTACTCATTAATTGTTGATGAATGTTAAATTTTCCCATTTATATCAATTTCATGATGATTAATTAAATAATTAAGAATAAAACTTGTAATTTCATTTTCTTATATGTAGAGCTTTCTATATGGGAAATATTGTTTGAAAATCTTAAACTATTAATAAATTATACTTAAATAGACCTTGGTCTAAATAAATAATCAGAGAAATAATTTAGTATGATAATTGAGGTAGAGAATTAATTATAAATAATCAGATGAAATACAAATTTGATGCACATCAAATAGCTTTAAAATTAAAAAGATGAGCATACCTTTTGTCTAAAGATTTAATTACAGATTGTTGGATAATTTACCTAATGTATCGGTGAGAATACTTATACAAATAGGAATAATAAGCTTTTAGAAAATCATAATATTTTTCCTTGCAAAAATTTTCTCTTGTTAATGCGTTTAGGAACAAAACTTCTTTATTTTCTAAAAACATAACGGTAATTAAAAGCCTTGAATAAAAGTTTTCTTCTAACACTGATGTATTCCTTATTTTTGACAATACAAATTCAAATAATTAACTATTCTTTTAACACATTACAATAATAAAGACTTAGTTGTAAAAATTAATGTTTATTGTTTCCTATACAATTTGCATGGGAGATTTTTTTAGCTACAGTACTGGCCAGAATGGATGACTCACCACAAAGAACTGCAATGTTTATGAATGCACAAGAATAATTGCATTTAACCAAGCATTTATTTTGCAGGAATTATTAATTTTAGTTATGTAAAGACAGTACACATATATTATTGTAAAAGGGAACAATATTTGAGGAAACCAAACATGGTCACCCAATAAAATGTTTAATGCAAGTAAACAAATTCGCAATTTCAAAAAAAAAAAAAAAAAAAAACAGCCCGAAAAATTATTCTGAACTGGTACAATTGTGCATGATGTATAACCAAGTTGTACGTGATCTAAAAAAGGTTGAGAAACGCTGCCTTAGCATATCCAAGCTGTATTAAAAAAGAAAAGGTTTCCATGTCAAATATTAAACACTTTGTCAAAATAAACATTGCAGCTTTTTGTGTTGAGTCCTTCATTCTGGTCAGTATTGTATATTGGGATTAAAAAACTTCTTTGAAAGATGAAAATTTGGCATTAAATTTTGTTTTAAGAATGCATAGTTCCAAGGATATTTTGCTTTCAAAATTTGACATTTTTCTCTTGATCTGACTATCATAGATAAAGCACGCATGACACATTTGTGCTGTTACAACAGCCAGTTCATACCTAATCTAAGTGGTCTTGGTCTTTAGTTATTTTCCCCTGTCGTTGAAATATTTGCATTTATATATAATACAGAATCAATCAATGATATATGCTTTATCTGTACAAATCTTAAGTAATCAAGCTAATTTGGCAGTAAATAAAGTTTTAACTGACGTATACCTTTTGGGCTGTATTGAGTTTTAAAAGGTTGTGAAAAAATAAATTAAAAAACAAATAAAGACAACAACCAACTTGGACTGTTTCTCCATGTAATTTAAGAAAACTTAGTTGGTCAGTCTTTTACACTAATGTATTATATAGAAAAAGTAGCATTGATTAAAAAACAGGGATGAAAACAGGTCAAAATAAAAAAAGAGGAAAAATTGCACAGCTTAGTATTCGGATAGATTTTTTTAATATTATGATGAATTACATTTATGGGAGATTTCCTCTTAATTTGTGAACTGAAATCTTGAGTAAAATCAGCAGATTGAAGGCATTTTTAAAACCTCTTAATTGCACATTCCCTATTTCTTTTTAAGTCATCCACAACAGTGTAGAAAACAAGAAAAAAGAGGAGGGGGGGGGGTCCAATTTCAGATGAATTAGATATGTGTTCTTCAAGAAATGAATTCTCTAACTAATATTATATGGGCTTCAGTTATTTTGATGAATCATAAAGATCAAAATAATATTAACGATTTTTTGACTAAGATTCGTAGTATTTTAACTGAATTTTCTTAATTTCTACTCCCTACAATGGAAACTTATGTTTTTGGCAGCATGCCAAAGTAGAAAGCATGGTTCGTCGATAATTGCACATTATTCTTGGGGTTTCAATCCTGCTGCATCCGAAAAATAGTTCCGTTATTTTGGAAGTTGGAAGTAATTTCAACCTCTACTACTTTGAATCAACTTATTTTAAGCTTAATTTTAATGAGGAGTATTATTTTTCCAAACTTGATGCAACATTAAGTTTCAGATCGCGGAAGGAAAGAAAAAATACAAGCGGAAAATCGCGGATCCGCGGAAGATTATCATCCTTGAAAAAAAAGAAAGAAAAATAAGCTATTTAACACAAACCTGCATTACATTAAAAATAGTAATAAGTTTGGAGATTTATTAATCTGTAACTTATTTCTAAAGATTTGCTGTTTTTTTGTAATTTTACAAAACGTCCTGACAAATAAATACAGCACTAGGAATAGTTAATCCTAACAATGACAAAAGAGTAAATTTAAAAACTAGCTTATTTTTAAATAAATGTTTAGAGAGATTAACCTTTTGTTGTCCACCAAACATTTAATGCAAAAAGCAAATTTTAAACAATGGATTCTGCATTTTTAGGAACGTGATAAAATTGTCTGTATGTTGGTATATCATGTGTATTTTTAGTCTTGGACATATTAACATTCATGATATTGGTTAAATTACATGAAAGAACTCTTTTTTTTATTAAATTTTGAGTATATTTGCATGCTGTGCATTCCTAGTGGATTAATATAGTGCTGATGGGTAACAACAGTGACACACTACAAAAGTTTGAAAAATATGAAAAGTTTGGCATCAGAACTCTTTTTGGTCTTAAAACTCAAAAGCTAGTTTACATAACTGGGGCATTGTGCTGATTAAACAACCCTATCAAAGACACATCCTAAAATATTCATTACTTAGAGCATTTTTGAACATGCTTCGTTATGCACTATTGATAGACCCGGACACCACTCAACAGATATACAAAAATGCTTTAAGACTATGACAAGTTGTAATACTTACAGAGGCGTGCACAGAGGGGAATGGGTACACATTTTGGCACAGGTCCCGACTTTTTTTAATGTAAATTAAAAGTAAACCTTATCGAAGATGAAAGGAATTTTTTATTACACATAACATACCAGAAAGTTCATACACTAAAAACAGGGTGAATCAGAACACTTTTCAGCTTTGATCATAAAATAAGTAAAAAAAAAGTTTTTTTTGTTTTATTTGATTTTTTGGGTAAAAACTTAGGACTTGCTTTGCTCTTGATATTCCAAGCAAAAAAAAAAAAAGCATGTTGAACAGGTTTTATTTATAAATATAATTTTTTAGAGGCATTCCAATTCACCCCGCTGATAGGGGTCAATCAAACACTAGTTAAAATTTAAATTTTTCTTCAGTTTAATCTGTAATAGTCTAACAAAAATAAATAATATTGATTAGGGAAAATCAAGACAGATAGTTACTGTCAAATAAAGGTGTATTTTCTATACCAATAAACGTATGATTTGTCAAAATGCAAAAATAATTTTGAACTTATAAAAGATTAAAATTAATTTTTAGAAAACGCATTTGAATTGAAAAACAAAGATTTAATATAAATTCAAGTCACTCATGTTGTCCACAAAAATTATCTTAATTCTTAAAACAAGCAGTTGCAGCTCTGCCTAAGTTTTTTCATATTATCTTCTGGGATCTCTATTTTAGTTTCTAGAAATCTCCGAGTTTCAGTGACCCTCCTGTAAAATCTTCCTATGCATTGGTTGTATTGCGTATACATGGTTTTTGCTACATGAAGGCTGTATAACTTTTTTTCCCACGTATTTTAAGTACAAAGAAGTCTCTTGGAGCAAAAATCTTTTCAAATCTGGAAATGTTGGCATTTTAAGATCTAGTTCCCCATCAAAAGAGGTAAACAGTTATAAAACCTTGTCCCTGTCTTGACTAGAAGAAATGGCGTTGGTTATCTTTTGACTTTTCAAACAGTTTCTCTTGTCTCTTTTTTTACCTTTTTAATAAATTTGAAACATAAAGATAGAACAAAGTGTTCCAATTCACCAGTAAATACTGATCCTATGACATGGTAAACAATTTATTTTTATGACACAATTGAAAAATTGTCAATTCTATTGTGGTACTCTGTTGCCAAGATATATGCATAATTGAAAAATACCACTCTTAAGTTTTAAATATAAAGAGGTCTTTACTGGCATACAGAGTTGTTTTTAACGTTCCGTGTGCAGCCTTGCTCATTAGGTAGGAGTGTTGAAAGATTGACTAAAGTCCATTTTTCTAACTTATGATATTACCATTCCACAAAAAAAAAAAAAAAAAAAAAAAAAAAAAAAAAAAAAAAAAAAAAAAAAAAAAAAAAAAAAAATCAAGAGCCCAAAATACCCGACCAATATTTAAGGAGAATTTCTTTGTATGATTGGGAAGTTTTGTTCCGATTCACCTCGCTGTTTCAATATACCCCATTTTACGATATTTAAAATTTAGAATAGTTGACAGAATCCTATAAGGGTTCAGCACGAGTTCTGTCAAAATAGAAAGCTTATTTTGTCAACAGTTTGAAGCTCATCATATAACAGAGACAGTTATTAGAGCTTTAAGAGCAATTATTTTGAAATTCAGACAAAAAAGGGTCTCCCATAAAAATTCCCAAAGTTTGAGGGAGTGCAGCACTTTTTTCACAGGAGATCACAGGATGCCCATGTGACCTCTGGAAACATTTGATATTAGAAAAATTTTGCTGAAGATACGGCGAATTTGAAAATGTTACTGTGGCAATGAGAATTTCTATTTTTTATTTTTAACATGTGTGCTAGATTGTATTTTACTATTTGGAAAAATTAAGAAATTTATTTGGTGAATCGGAAAGATCTTTTTGAGAAGTACAAGATACTCATGTTTGCACGAGCTAAACTTTTTTATGAAATACAATTAAGCACACATGAAAAAGTGAATCATGAAAAAATAGCAAAAAGAATTTCTGAGAGATAAACTTTGTTTTAAGAATTGAACTAATTTCTTTCTCTTTTCATTTAAAAAATCTAAGGTTGAAGGGTGGCATTTTATCCCAAGACTCCGGAAAAATTGTATATCCATCATTGGTTTAATGCGTACTGTTTTGCATATTAGCACTAAGAAATGTATAATATTTAAGAGTTGAATTGTATTTTGTTACCTCAATAATTTTAATGGTTAAATTACCGTTTTTTTAGAATTCCTTAGCTATAAAGTCACACATTATTTACATTCCTATTACACTAACCTTTTACAGTCTGTTTTTTTACACATTGTTTTGTACGTTAACACAGTAGCGGGTGTGTATTCATTTGTTATCTTGATGTTCCAACTTGGGAACATAACTCAAATGGATAATACTGAAAGTTTGAAATTCGATTTGGACTAACATTCTGTAACATGTTTTGGGAAAATGCTAAATTGGTAAAATTTTTTCATTGTATGGACAGGTTTTCAAAATATTCTACATACAAATGCTGGAAGAAAGGGGGGGGGGGGAGGCGCATGAATAACTCATTGAATGAGGATTGAAATATACGTAGGGGTAAATAATAAGGAGTGGGTCCAAAAAAAGTTATTTGTAACTGGCTAAAACATTTCTGTGCACTCCCCTGATTATTTATATGCTAAGATGTAGCTCATGGAACTCGGCCGGATCTGATTTAGGAACTAGTTTTCTGAAGTGGAAAGTTCTGTTCAGGGACTATGTGTAGGGGGTCATACTGGAGATAAGGACCATAACAGTATTAGGTTCAGGCACGGGCGTCGTTGGCGGGGGGGACAAGGGGGACATGTCCCCCCCAATATTTTCAAATCACCAGAAGACCCCCAATATTATAAAATAATAATTTTGAAAAAAAAAAATCGGGACTTTTCTAAATCAAAATTAAATTCTCCAATCTCAACTGAAATAACAAAAACTTCCGTATCTACTTGAAAGACCGTCTCAGTTATTTTCCCATGAAGCTGTCTCGGTCTTTTGGCGCTTTTAGCATCGTTATTGGAGCCATCATTTTCCTCCTACAAAACCCATCACTGCGTAGTAAGATCCAATTCCTCCACTTAACAATGGAGACTTTCCCTTTTCCTACCCCACCCTCTCCCTCCTCGCTCTGACAGGGACAAGAGAAGTAATAAATAAATCTTAGAGGGGGTTTCTTGTGTTTTCCTTGGTTAGGTTACTTGATCCTTGAAGGGCTTTTAAAATCGAGGTCGAATCTGTTCTCTCTCGAAGATGTGGTCTAGTCCGTGCTGTGGGGGGGGGGGACGCAGGGGGCTGAGTCCTGTAGTAAACGTTCCCCCACTTTCCTTCCCCCCCCTAAGAATTACACCTCTGCCTTAAAGTGAATATTATCTCCATTGAGCTCGCGGGTGTCATGGCACGGGGACGGGACACTTCCCCCTTTCCTACATTTTGAAATAGTACAAAGTCCCCCCCCCCTCTCCCCAATATTTTCATTAAATATATTCCAATGCCAAATAACGGAATTTACGTTATAGTATTAGCAAAGTATGAACATCCTTTTTTTTTTTTTTTTGTAGAAAGGAATTACATCAAAATTAGCCCATCGAGAACCTGCCATTAAAAGCAGGAAAAGTGACAACCTGTTATCCAAGAAATAAATTTTCTTTTGTACACTTTACCCCATCTCAAATTTTTCTCAGGATCCTGTCTCTGATAACGACACCCATCCCTCTTTCCCTGAAAACTCATTTAAGGGGGAAAGATGAGTGTCCAGCTGCATAACAATGGACACTAAAAAATCTCTCTCTGACCCCCCGTAGTGTATCCCCAGAGAGGAAGGGTGTCCATCTGTTTTGCCACATGATGTGAGCAAGAAATTTTTTCGGAGAACAGCTAGAGAAGGATCTTTCTTCGTGGAAAGAGACTCCTTTCATAAAGTATAGAGCTATCCATCGGTTCAGTATAGCATGTCCTATCCAGTAAAGAGTATCATATTTGGAGGAAATAAATCATGTAAGTTTTACGCATTTTATTGTTTTTGTTATGACATAAAAAAGATCTAACAAAATTTCTTGTTAACTCAGTATACTTTTCCCGATAAGAGTGAGCACACAGAGCGATTTTTAAGACATCAGTACCACAAATTGCTCATGCATTGAAGGAAATACTAATATGCCCTCAAGAGCGAATCTATGAATTTTTCAAGGGAAGGAAAATTGGTTTTTATAACTTACTTTTTATTATGTATACTGGTTCGCAAATATTAATCACAAAAGTTTCGGACTTGAATTCCGAAATATTTCCGAGGGAGAGCATCAAACCTCTTTCCCCCAACATTTATAAATTGTCTAAAAGATTTTTTGAGTTTCAATACCGGAAAACTACCGGTGGAGAGGTCCTCAAAGGAGGGGGCGATCGCCTCCATCGCCCCTCAGTTATATCCGTCCCTGTGTGCCCCTTAATCATACTACGCTAACATAAGTAGACTCTGTAAAGTTTTTTTTATACTATTCTGATTTTTAGCTGAAATGCTTTTTTATATTTATTTACAATGAACATTACAAGATATTTGATTGGAATATTTTCGATGAGCGTATACTAATCAGTATTCAAATGCTTATTTTTGATCTAAGTAATTAAAATTTTTGAACAAGTTAAATAATACACAACAAGAGAAAATTACCTGTATTTTCGTGTTAGCTTAGTATTTTCTTATTATTGTAGTTACCAGTGGCGTACTCAGGGGGTGGGCTGATAGGGCTGCAGCCCGCTCCGAAATTTTCAAAATGAATTTTAAAAATGTAAGCTAAGTTTTTTTTCTAAATTTCCCCCTTTTTTTTTGAAATCTCAAATGTGAAAATCTTTTAGAACAGATAATAAACTATAGGACAAAATTAAAAGAAAGATTTTTTTTTTATATTTTAACATGTCTATTTTACTGTTCGTCATGTTTATTATTATCCTATTATTCCATTTTGGTCATTTTTATTGCAAATCTATGTTTCAGAAATGCCGATTAATGTTTTTCAGTCACAGATTTTGTTAAATAAAATTTAGAAAGTTTAATTGAAACCCAATATTGGGAACAATAGTAAAATAAACTACAAAATTAACATTATTAGAGCCTTAATTAGCCAAAATATTGGAAACAAGTGTTTCAGCAACCCTTCTTTCAATGAAGAATTTTTTTTAAATCTAAATTTATCATTCTTTGTGTCCATGAGAACACTTTCTTCACAATAATTTTAATAAAAAAATGTTTTTTTTAATTATGTATTTTTGTCGACTTAACTAGGCATTGAAGAAGAAATTCGAGGCATTTACTTTTTTAGCTACATTTCATGAAGTGCTCCCCCCTCCCCCAATCTCAAAAAGTCTTGACTCAGCCCCCCCCCCCCCTGAAATGATTTGTCTGCGTACGCCACTGGTAGTTACTAATTGATATACATTTTTATGAAATTTGAATTGTAAAGAAAACGTTCAATAATAGTAGTGTTGATAAACGAAATATTTTTTTCCAAATTAGAATTATATTTTCAAATAACTAAGAAATAGTTTACGTGGAAAATATTCTGTTTCATCTTCTAAGTGAGGAAATAATAAGGCTTGTTTAGTTATGAGTATTATTTTGATAACTAAATTCTTTTGTGAAAGTTTATCGCTGCATTTCCATGAAAAGCTTTAAAAAGAACTGAATTATCACTAAAAAGAGCAAGTTATTTATCTTTCATACAAATTATTTTAAATTGAAAAATTTTCAAACCTAATTTTTAGCTGAGAATTATAAATTTCAAAATGGAACTTTCAGAATAAGGTAAAAGATCGTTCTCAGTATAGGCAATATTGAAGCAAAACAAATGGAGGTGAGGCTAAGAAGTAATAATAAAAATAAATTAAATTAAAAGAAAAAAATATTAGAAAGATTTTTCACACATTGTTAGAGATCAAAATGTCAGATAAATAATTATAAAGGGAATTTTTTTCCCTGGTAAATTACACTGTATATTAAGAAGTCAGAACGTTTTACACAGTCTTCCCCGTGAAAACTTATATTTAATCGTTTTTAATTATTTGAAGGGCCAAGGGGAAAAAAGGTGAAAGTCAATTTTCCGTCAATTTTGAGATATTAGCACTATCTAGGGGCTATGAAAAAGCACTATCATCTGTTAGAACAACAAGGGGAAAAAAGATGAGAATCGACCGAAATGTGCATGAAAACTCTATCAACTACACAAGGAGTTACGAGAAGTCAAACTTTGTTTTTCGTTTTTCTCGAAATCGCTTTTTGGTCACTTTCATCTTTTCCCCCCCTGGCCCTTCATTTGCTTTTATCAAAAGTAAAAATTATGAAGCAATAAAAGCAGGATGAAAAACATTAATTTTTTTTCAAGCACTAAATTAAGCTTTTGCATTGTTATTGATCAAATGCATGAATTTTGAATACTGTAACGTGAGCATAAAATGTGAGGTGTGGGAGTAAAAACCATTTTTTTTTTAATTCTTTTGCCGCTTCAACTTGAATAAACATATCTCTCATTAAAAAAGGAGGCGTCTCCGTTTCCCTCTCTGTCTTGTCAACAACATTTAAGATCGTCCTATATTTCGTTTTAAAGGGCTTAAACTTTGGTTTCCAAAGGAGAGTTCTCGAAAATTCCTACCCTAATATCATTGAAAGTCAACTAAAATCACGTTGTTCGAATATTTGTCTATCCTCTTAAAGTTACCAAAGATGACCCATCAATTTTGAAAAAGTTCCGGGGTGGGCCAAAAATATCCCCTCCCCTAACATCAACGCAGATCGTCTAAAACTGCGTTTTTTTTTAGTTACATTTTCAAAAAAAGTTTCGGGGGAGAACCCCCGCACTTCCCTTTTCTTAAAACAACCGGATATTATCTATAATTGTATTTTTAAGATTTCAATTTCCAAAAATATTCAGGGAAGCTCTTCCACTACTACCATTGCTAAAAATTGTTTAGAATGCATTTTAAGGCTGTAATTTAAATAATTTTCCGAAAAGAGAGAGCTCGAATATCTAATCTGTGTTATATTAGTAAAGATAGTCTAAAATTGCGTTTTAGCAACACAATTTCGAAAAAATCCCCGATCCCCCCTTTTCATAGTACGATCAGAGATAATAATGGAGTTTTTAACGTTTCGATATCGAAAAATGGACATAAGAGCGCCCTCGAACCTCTCCTCCCATAACATTACCAAATATCGTCTAAAATGCATTTTTAAGACCACAAATTCGAAAAAACTTCTGGGGGAGAATCCCCCGTACTCTCTTATTTCTGGGTAAATAATATATTTACGATTAGGAACTCTCTGATCTAGTTATGACTTCCCTCTTAGAAAAGAAGCTGAACCCATTTTTTTTTTCTCAGTGTTTAAGATGTGTTTAAAATTAATTAGGGGGGTCGGCAATCCCCGCCCACGACGGGTCCAAATATGACTCCTTGTGGTCCTTATTTGAAAATTGCAATGTTCACTGGTCTTTACAAAGGCTAAACATGTTTAAAAAACATGAATTTTTCCTAGCATTTCTTTTTCCAAAGTCCCCCCCAATCTTCAGCAGGCAGCGACGCCCATGGGTTCAGGATTAAATCTGATATGCACAAGGATTAAAATTTTAGGTGTGCCTGCCCAATTTCAGAAATACTGATTTTGTCGCACTTAGGTGGAGTATGAAACTAGTTTTCTTGTCAGGATTGGACAATAGTGATACAGATCTGCAGTGAATGAGTTAAGGAAAAACTAGTGTAAACAGAAGGGAATTATGTTAATATTAGAAGAAAAGGTGTTAATATTCAAATTTGATCCATGTGGTTTTTTAAGGAAACTAACGAGGCTCTAAGTGATAAGCATGCTTCTTTTTATCCTTTTAAAGAAACCAGTCACTCTGCAGATTGGCTCTAGGACTATAAGGTAAGGCGTAATTTTAAGTATTTGGTATGGATGCGGAAAAGAGAATTGGAGTAAAAGTTAGTAGACAACATTCATAGGAATCCTAAGAGGTTTTTTGCTTACGCTAATTCTGGGAAAATTCAAAATAGTTACATTGGAAAACTGGTCAATAAGCATGGAAATTTAATTCGATCGCGAGAAGTTAATATTCTGAATAACTGTTTTCAGTGTTTTTAATGAGAACTATATCAAAAGTAGACTTTAGTAAGACTCATGTAATTATACAGCTTCAGGATTTTATATTTTCCAAGGAGGTTTCACTTCATTCGAGGGGAAAAAAATAAAAAAAAATAAGCAACTAAAAATTCAGCACCACATATTTATCAAAAATTTTTAGCTCAATCTGCAGATGAATTAGTGGATTTTTAGAAAGATTTTCACAGCTTCATATAACTCAAGGACAGTGCCAGAGAACTGGAAGTTGGCCAATATTATCACTCTTCAAGAAAGGGTGTAAAGGAAGTGATGGAAATTATAGACATGTGAGTCGGACTTCAGTGGTTTGCAAAATTTCTAAAACTTCTATCAAAATCAAGATTTTGAATTTCTTAGAGACTAATAGTCTGCTGACTAGTTTGAAGTATTGTTTTGAGGAAAGTTAAATTGTGTGCCACTTATTTATTGCACTTCTATGACAAGGTCACCTTGGCTTTAGACAATAAAAGTGTGTAGATGTTGTGTAAATAGATTTGTATAAAGCTTTCTAGAAGGTACCACATGATGCTCTACTCGGCAAACTAGCTGATGAAGGAATAGGAGAGAAAATTTTAATTTGGGTTCGAAATTGACTAACTGGAAGGTAAAAAGGGAAATCCATTCTAAGTGGAGTGAGATTATAAGTGGGGTCCCTCAAGGATCAGTTTTAGGGCCCCTTATGTTTATTATTTTTATGAAGGATATTCATGGAAACATTTCTGGAAACTCGACTTGTTTTGATGATGATATCAAAGTTATGCGGATTGAAGAAAAAGAACAAGTACTTCAGCTGCAAGAGGATTTGGATTGTATTACGAAGTTGGCAGACAAGTGGGGTATGGCAGTTAATGTTAGGAAATGCCAAGTGCTAGATTTAGGTTATGGAAAAAAGAGAACATTGTATTAGTGCAAACTATGAGAAGATTTTTTTACCTTTTATATAAAAATTTGGTAAGACCTCACTTGGAGAATACTATTCAGTTTTGGTCTCATTTTTAGAACAATATCAATGTATAAGAAATTGTTTTCAGGAAAGCAACAAGATTAGTATAAATGGACTATTTAATTTAGATTATAATTCCAAGCTTGGAATGCCACATATGAAGTCTTGAGCAAAGGTGTCAAAAAGACACGCAAAGACAAATGGAGAGAGAAATGATTTAGTTGTTTAAATTTATCAAAATTGAAGCTGTTGATGGGTTAATTTTTGCATGGAAAGCCAGGACAAGAGGTCATTGTTTTAAAATATTCAAATCTCAAGCTAACCAGGAAAAGTTGCTATTTAGTAGTGTTGTGGGAATTTGGAGCAACTTACCGGAAGAGGCTGTAACGAACAGGCCTTCAATCCACATTGGGGACTATATATTGATTAGAGCCAGATTAGCTGGGCATCACATTTGTATTTTGTAGCATTTGGGAATAAAAATAGTACAGTCCAACCTTGTAAATTCGAACATGCTTAAAACAAATTACTGCCAAGACGAACTACATGTGCGACACCAGTCCTATTGTTTGTTATTTATCAGTAAAGACGAACCGATTTCAAATATCTCTTCAAGTTTGTTTTAAGGAGGTTAGAATGTATTGCATAAATGATAACGTGAATTCTTACATGAAGAGTTAAGGCCTTATTCTTGCCTTAAGATAATAAATAGCCTTTAGTGCTTCTTAAGTTTTAAGATATTGTGATCAGCCATGTGGGTTACTTTCGGGTCATTCTATGGTGACTAACGTAACATTCAGAGCTGATTTTGTAACTGTAATTACTTGTAACTTAAAGGATCAAAAATATTTTTTAGTTATGCTGGTGGATTCACAATGTACATGGTATCTATGTATCATTTCTGCTAAGAATTTAAAACAAAATTACTGACAGTAAATATTTTTTCAACCAAAATAGCAGCGTGACTAACGTAACATTTTTGCAACCCTGAAAATTGTTGCTCATGTTGTGAGTCAAAAATTTCTCAAAGTTAAAGCAAGTGTTAAAATTTGAATGATATATATGAAAAATGTGTAAACTTGGCTTTTAAAAACATAAAACACATTTATTAAATCTTAATTTTTTTTAGTCCTAAGTGTCACTTTTACTCAAGATGGAGCGTGACTAACGTAACGTGACTAACATAACCATCAAATAACAAGCAGTAAACACACTACAAACTATTTATTATGGCTAATCTCAGTAATAATTACAATACTTTTTCAATTTTTTAAAACTTCTTATGTTGTATGATTTTTATTTATTTATTTATTTTTTGATACTTTTTTTTACTTCAGTATTTTTTTTCTTCGGCTGAGGTTGACATTTCTATGGAATGACCCTTTTTTAATCAAAAATGTTACATTTATGTGGGATTTTTTTTCTTTTATATACTTATATTTAGTTTTAATTAATGTTGATGAGTTTTTCATGTATGCGCATTCAAATTGTTTGTGTTTAAAGAGAGCCAGCTTTTACATGAGTAATTTGTTTTTCATTAATTTTGTTAGAGGTAAATAAATGTCTATGAAAGCCAATAAATGTCAAGTAGTTATCTTCCAATGATATGCATCACATTACTAATCCACAATTAACAACGAACTTGGATTATTTGGTTGTTAATTCAAAATTTTGATGTTAAACATTTAGTCATGCCAACATACAAGATATGGCATATTCTCCATATGCAAGCTAACGAGAAAAAAACTAAAAACACTACATTTTAGAGCATAGAAACTAAATGTGTTCATCTAAAAATATTTACAAAGAAAGATTGATTTTCCAATACTGAATACTTAAAAACTATAAGAGTGTTACAGAAAGGAGCTGATTCCTAGATTTTTTTTAAAAAAAGCCTCAAAACTTCAACAAACATAACTCAACATTTGTTCAAAAGGTAATCAATTTAAAAATCTTATCAATTTCGATTCAACTTACATGAACTTAGCATTCTAGGCAAAACATTCAGTACAATAGGCAGAACAGTTTTACCAGACAAAGCACAAGAAAGGCGATCAAGTGCTGCTTCCCCAGTTACAGGATTACTAGAAAAAAAAAATAGTATTATTTTTTCTGAAACATGAAACTATTTGATATATATATATAAATATATCTATATACAGGGTGTTCCGTTTTAGCCTGTATGACCTTTATTTTCACAATCAGTCCCTCACAGCCAGAGCCCATTTATCGCAGACGAATACTTCAAATTGCAAAAATGCTTAAAATGAAGTGCAATGTTAAGATGGTAAAAGTTTGAAGTGATAAAGATCTAGTCAAAAAAAAAAAAACTAACTTTTCAAACAGATGCCAGGTCCCCAAACTTGTATTTAAAGAAATCAAGAGCATAAAAAAAAAAATTCAAACATAAAAAGTTTGACATTAGCACAACCAATATTTAGAGATATGAAATACGGTGTTTTGTGACTTGCACCACTTTACACTCCACGTCAATAACAGCATTAGGGGGGAAATATATTGAAGCCGGTAGTATAGTGGCTTCAGTAGAATGACAAGCGGTTGTTCTGATCTAATTTTTTGCACTGGCCCGGAAAATGAGCCCGAACATCTCTTCGAGTTTTCATCTCAAATCTTTCAAATTTTTTGTGTTGGAATTATTTTTCAATGGAGAACTTTTTCTGAAACATCAGTTCAGGGACATGGTGCATGCATGAAAAGTTATTGCTGAGTCTAGATTTGAATTGTTGCAAATTTTATTGTATCGTGAAACTTGTGAAATGATAATGTTCTTGAAGACCTTTTTACTTAAACAACTGTGAAAATGGAAAAGTGAGAGCACTTTGAACTTGAAATCTATACGTTTGTCATAGAGCGCTAGATTGACGCCTTTATCATTTAATTTAATATATATATATATATATATATATATATATATATATATATATATATATATATATATATATATATATATATACTAGAGTTACCCGCCACAGCTTTGCATGTGGTAAAATTTAAAGGATTTTCGCTGTTGTCGCTGTATCCACAATGCACGAATTAAAAAAACTAAGTGCAGTTCCCGCTTGGTGAAACTTACCAGCCTTAACAGAGACTAATCTTTTGTAGTTATTTTCAATTTAAGCAAAATTCTAGTTTCAGCAAATGGCCTTTTTATTTACTTGAATTATTTTTAATTTTAGTTAGGATTTATTTTTTACTTTTCGTGGAATGTTATGAGAGATAACTATTTAGTCGCACATTCCAAATAGGCAAAACATTTACCATCATTCTTTTCATTTTGGCAGTATTTAATATTGTACCAAAATATTTAAAACTGCTCACACTTTTTTTGCTTCCTGTTTCAAAAACTTTTTTATGCCCTCATTGCATTTAGATTGCGTAATAATAATAACAATAATAATCCAGCCTTTTGGAACAATAGTTCCATCAAAACTTCTAATGGGTTTAGAATGGTCAAATAAATTTATTTGGCGAATTTTTTACTTTTTAATGACTTTTGGAATGACTAATATTTTGAAAAGCTCGTAAAGATTTCTGTTCTCGGTAATGCTTTTGAGAATATTTCAATAACTGAGATCTTTGGTAGGCACTTTTCAGTTACAGACGAAAATTAAAATTTTAAGCTTGCATCGTTGCCATGGTTTCCCCTCTTTCTCCTATTTTGCATTTTAATTTAGATTTAAAAATAGGAGCTTCTAAAGTAGATTTGGTGAATTTTTTAAAAAAAATTCTCACATTATACTTAGTGGCTTTGTTTTACTTGGCACATTATTTTACTTTCAACTATTAATTCTATGTGGAAAATTAGAAACAAAAAGACGGGAGGATTTCGGCGACTGGAAATCTGGCAGAAGACCTGGGTATCTCTCCCTATTGGTGTCAAATCTCTGTCGACAATTCACGCGCGAGGGAAATCTTTCCTTCGCAAACATAAACTAAATGTCACTAGAACCAAATTATTATCGCTGAAAATTTGATAACCGAGACAGATTCCCAATTATCGAATTATTCCTTTTTTCCGAGGCATGTTAATAATCATATGTATAAAATTAGACACAATAAGAACCCCTTTGATGATATGCAAATAAAATAGAAATTTCAAGAAGTAAATTAATAAATTTGTATGAAAACACTTATTAGAAAAATGGCGTATACAAAGTTAACTGCTTCTTATTCAAACACTGTAAAATGTACTTTTGCAAATTTTGAAGAATTTTTTTTTTCATACATAATCCTAGAAAGTGAAATAATAGAGAGGAAAACTTATTGCTCAAAAACCAATATAAGTTTCAGGAAATCAAAAAAAGAAGTAATCATCTGAAGAAGTGAATACAATAAAGCTGAAAATGAAATAAAATTACTTACTTTGAAAACAAAACAATGTGCGTGCACGGAAGAAATCTGCAGTTGATTTCACTTCAATTACAAAAATTGCTCCTTTAGAGTACGAAAACAGGGAGTAATAGGTTTTTATCTAATTTTAATTAAATTTTAGGAAATCTAGGGTGAATTTAAAAATTTCGGCTACGACTTGAACATTATCAGTATGTGGACTAATTTTGTACCAATTTTTATAATCGTACGTTGCTTAAATTTTACAGGAGAGCGTTTGACCCGCAACTCATGACGTCATCAAATTTTGATTATATATATATAGATAAGATATATATATATATTTATATATATACATATATATATATATATATACACATACATAAAATTTTAGAATTGTAAGACGAAAGACGACAAGACCACACCAAAACTGAAACTGTAATACTGAAACTACTTTTAATTTACAATTTTCTCTTCTTAAAAATAAACTGTTTGATAACAATTTTCCAAAAAATCTAATTAAAAATGTTTGCTCAAGTATAACTTTTAATAACAACTTTGCTTCACTGTAATTGTTTAACTGTTCGAACGCAAGATACCGTTGGAAGAAACCAGTTCAGGATTGCAGTGGTGGACATTTTTTGAGCATGTGGGAACATAGAATGAAACAAATTAGGATTTGCTTTTTTGGACACAGATTTACATTTTTTGATTTTTATTTTACATTGACAACTGGACTGCCCCTGGAATTGATGGATTTCTTTTGGTTTTGTCAAGCGGAATTTCAGGTGAGATGATTTTATTTTCGTAGCAGGTACGTCCTGTGGCTGGCTGATTTTTGGGAATTTTATTCCTAATCAGTCGAGGGGAAACACCTGCTTTTAGTTTTAGGTTTTTGTTCTTATGTACAGTTTGCAGACTCGCATTGGTGCTGTTTTGCCCAATGAAGATCTACACACTGCATATTTTGAACTGAAACGTCCGCTTTATAGTTTATATTTAAATTTTTTGGTCTTTCGACCACTCTTGAATCCCCCACTGCTGATGAGCTCTGGATTCAACCTTTCTCCTTCATTTATCCTTATTATGCCATTTTCTATTTCATTTTACTGTTTGTTTGTATTATAAAATTCAGTGAAATAGTTTGTAGAACAGTAAGCAGGAATGCCACACTTTAAATTGAAGCTGCTGTTTCAAAGTAAAACACACTGCATTCTCTACTGCAATCCCTTAATTATAATAGTTATTTATTATTATTTTTTTAAATGAACACATTAACTCTCCAAGTAAGGAATATTCAAAATACAGATTCAGTTGCATGGTAAAAACAGGTTTTGAACGCAAGAATGGTCTCTTAACAATGAACATAAAGAGTTAGTGGGTAAAAGTAAATAAGAACCAACCTTCTTCAATTTCTCAAATATAGACATGGTTATTACACATTTACTTTACAAGTTAGAAACAAGCAGTGTTTATAGAAAATTTTGCTATATTTAATACAAGGATTAATAACCATTTCAACAAAGGAAAGTAGTTCATAATTACAAAGTATTCTTTCAACATAAAAAGCGCATTGGAATAAAAGGCATGTAATATAATGCGGAAAAAAAACCTTTTATTACTATTTCTAGTATGAGAAACTCTACATTTACAGTGTTTTAAATTGTATTGAAACTAGAGACACTGGTATAAGGGACGAAAGTAAATAAATTTCATTTTTCAACAAACTAACCTTTCCTGATCATCATAATTGTCATCATCAGTAAGATCCCAATTAGAATCCTCTTCTAAATTTGTCATCATCTTGAGAACGGAATCAACTTCAAATAGATAATTTGGATTTAGTTTTTTTTTTTTTTTTTTTAAGTCATCAAAATGTGCAAGAAACAAATGGAAAACATCAAGGACTTTTTAATAACTTTTAAATACAAGGGGTAGCAAGCATGCTCTTACAAGATATTTGTATAGGCTTTATTTATTGTTCATGATCTAACCATCTTTACACCTTTTTGAAGGTAATTTTGATAATGATTCTAGACAGAAATGCTTAAAAAATAATTTTTTGAGAATTTATTAAAAAAAGGAAAATGAAATCAACAAAACAAGAGGATGTTGATGGGCTAGAACTGCATACATGGCAAAACCAAGGATTTAAGTTTCTTAAGTCTATCTTACTACTTCAATACAGTTGTTAGCATTTGGAATAGATTACTGAAAGTAGCTGTTACTTAAAATGGGGTAAATAGTTTTATAAGAGCTCTTAATACTTATAGAGGATTAGAAAAAATTGACTGGGACCAGCCTGTTGGGCCCAGAGCTTGTTGCTGCGTGGTTATTGTTTTTACAAAAGTATTATGTATTTTAATTTACAGAATGACAAAATTGATTTAGCAAGGGAAAGGATATAAGTTATTGCACACCTCAAGAAAGTGTAT
This sequence comes from Uloborus plumipes, assembly GCA_038373865.1. Classification (NCBI taxonomy): domain Eukaryota; kingdom Metazoa; phylum Arthropoda; class Arachnida; order Araneae; family Uloboridae; genus Uloborus; species Uloborus plumipes. Next base: position 87,140 of record JAXGGA010000641.1, read on the forward strand.
CTTTCTTTTTTGGAATTTAAGTAAAACTTTAAGTTAATTATTCAAAAATATTAGTTTATTTATGTTTAAGTGAAAATGTTAAGAGTAATTTTTGATACCAACAATAATGTATCAGTCATTTCAGCGAAAATGGTACGAATCAGTCCCAATACTTTAGAATTTTGGTAATAAATATTAATATTTACCACCAATTCACTCTATTTTTTTGTTATTTGTTCCTCCATTTAATTGTGTGTAATTAAGTAGTACTTATTTGGGTATAAGCCATTTATTTATAAAGGATTCAAAAAACATTTTCTTTGGCAAAGAAGGAAAAAAATATGTCCCAGCTTCAAATTGCTAGGACTTAAAATACAATTTAAGATTAAGCTGAAATGCAACAACAAAATCAATTGCAATGAATAGCACAAAAAATGCTTTTGACACCCTTTCTGCTGATTTTTATGTATTTAAACAAAAAACTCTTGGAAAAACTTATTTATCTATGTCCTCAGATTTTTTATGTTTCGAATTGTCCACTTTGTTACAAGCCTTTTAGAAAAAAAATAAACAATTGCATTCAATCTGATATTGTTTTAAAGAAGTACAAGTAATATCTGCTGCGATTACTTTGCCACATTGAATTATATAGTCACAACCAAGATGAGCCTAATTCTTTGCTGATGAGAGTTAATTTGAACTGTGGGATGCCCACTCTGTTACAATTGCATTAATGGTGCAAAAAATATTTTTTCTTGAAATTGCAGACATAATTAGTTTTAGGATGTTAAGTCCATTGTCTACTTGTTCTGTAACTAACTTTTCTTTACGATTAGAAAGATATTTTTAAAACCTCATTTGTCCCTTCTGTGGTCAAAATATTCAAAACCCTTTCATGAATGACTCATATACAAGCCATTTACACTTCAATCATTTTTAAAACCATAATTAGTTGGTGGAAATTATTTCATTTGATAAACTTAACTCGACAATGTCAGACATGATTTGTACCATTTTCGCTGGACTTACCCATATCTATAAAATTTGCATCTAAGAATGTATCTTCATTTTTTCGAAATGAAGTTGAATTTAGAGGTGATTGTTTAAGAATTAGTTCATTAATTTGTTTTTAAAAAAGTGAAGTTTAGCATGACTCTTAATGTATTTAAAACAATAATTTGCATTTTTTTAAGATGCTAATTTGTATCTTTAGAAAATTATATACCTTTTTCTTTGGAATTATATAAAATTTTTAGCTGATTATATAAGTAAAAGTTTATTTATTTATTTATTTCTTTACTTTCTTCTAAAGCACTGGTCCTGTTTTAATATTTTCTTTTTTAACTTTTATGTTAGAATAATTTCCTGTATATTATTCTTAAAAAGAAAAAAGAATTTCAAAGCAAAATTTGTTTTATATTATTGCAAAATTGGAACCAAGAAAATGTGTCACTTTGTAATGATATTTAAATTTAGAAAACTAATAACACAGGTCTGCAAAAAAAAAAAAAAAATCGAATAGATGCATGAGATGTTTTGAGTGATTTAAATGTTTTTCTGTGTGCTGAATCTGAATATGAGCTTTATTTTTCTCTATCACGTACAGATTTTTTGCAATACTTGAGGCTTAATTGTCAAAGTCAAAAAAAAAAAAAAAGAAAGTTAAAACGAAAATCATGTATTTATTGCGAAAAGAGCTGTGCATTTTTATTTTTACTCATTACAATTAATTTTAAAAAGTGGATCTTGTTTAGTGCTTACACCTTTTCACGGTAAAACTTTTTTTTTCTTCCACTGATGCTCCTCCTGGTACACTTTCGCTGGTTGGAACTCTATGTTTCCCGCATGAGCATCCAACAGTAGTCAGACATTATATTTAGGTCCCATCTTCCTTGGTAACCTCTCTCTATGTCTTTCACATCTTGATATGAAATCTTTCACCCTGTTCCTCACTTAAGCCACCAGGATTTTTCGAAAAATTGTCTTCATGTGAATGCAGAAAATGGACTTTTACACTCATGTTGCAGTGCTGAGATTTGAATGCAGCCAACATCCTCTTAACAATGTTTTTATCGCCAGAATCTTAGTTATTTCTCAAAAACTTTTGTACTAAATGTTTGAATGAGTTCCAGGCTTCTTTTTCAGTTTCATTCATCCATTCAAAAAACAATGGGTCAGACAAAAGTTTGCATATGTCAGGTCCTGAGAATATTCTATCTTTTAATTTAGCTTCAGACAATTTTGGAAACTTTGAACAAACATATTTGAAACAGTCTCCATCTTTTGGCAAACACTTGATAAATTGCTTTATTAGTCCTAATTTAATGTGAAGAGGTGGAAAAAAAACCTTTTTACAGTCAACCATGATACTGCTTATGTCCAACCTGGAAAGTCACGACTAGCACCTTTGAACGACTCTATTTTAAAAAGGGGTGTCAGCTTGATTAAGAAAATGCACCATGGCAGCATTTCTGCTTATGGGGATAGTATTTATTTTCTTGGATCTGATAAGGGAGAGGAATAAATTAAATAGAAAAAAAAAACCTTAACACAAACCAATACTTTTAATAAACGAATCCAACGCAAAAAAAAAAAAAAAAAAAAAATCCTTCATTTCTTATTTGTCTTATTATTATCACCCTTATTTTAATAAAATACTTAGCATTCCAAGAACACAGTATAACATATTTGAGCCTGATCAATGTGGCTCTGTAGGCAATTTTAGCAGTCCTGTTTGCACTTTCTCCCATCTGACTCCCACCCTCGCTCTCTTCCTTTTTTTCAGTATTTATAACTTGGATACTCTTTGACGTCTAAAAAACAAATGAGGAAAAACTATTTGTAGTAAACCATTTCTTAAAATCATAAACTATTATAGTATTCTTTCAGTTATATAGAGGTAAAGCGGTACATTATCATACTTAGTACACAGGTTTTGCTGAAAAACTGTACGTGATGAATAAAAACGAAGTCATTTTCGAATTCAGGGCACTGAAAAACTTAAAGTACACTCAAAATATCTCATGCAGTTTTTTGGTTGCAGACCTGTGAATCTGTTAATATATGTCTAAATTTGAAAAAAAAAAAAAAAGTTTAACTAAGCTTAGTTTTCTTTCTTTTTTTCTGGAACTCAACTATATGCATATAACATTAGTGAAATATTTAATGACTGTATCATTTATGAAGAAACTTATTGAAATGATAAATGAAACAGAAAAGCTTTAAAATTTAAACTAAGAATAATTAAAAGTTTGAACTATGAGTAAATACAGAAATATTTAAATTCTATCTTTTCAAGTTTTGTCTCTTTTGAAAAAAAAAATATAATGTAGAAAGAAAACACAATATGATAGTGTTTGATTTCATATGTAGCGCTACTCCTGTACAATAAAATATAGAGGCTATAAAAATTATAATTGAATGCATTTAGCATGCTCTTAAAGAAATGATGCGTGAAACTTTGATTTATTATATGACTCATGTTTGATCTTAACTTCTGATCCAATAAAGCAGCTAATTCAATAAAGCTAGATATTGTTCTTTTTTTGTCAATTTCATTTATTAAAGCAGCTGAGTCAACTGATCAGCGCCCACTGTACTTAAAATTAAAACAATGATAAATAAAAATAAATAAATAAAAAAAATAAATAAAAAAATTATTATAATAAAAATAAATTATAAACATAAAACTGGGACAAGTTCATGTTTTAGTAACTACAAATAATAAATATGCCAGTTTGGCTTTGTGGCACTCCACTTGAATATACAGGGAATTTGCTTAATTTAGAGTGTTCAAATTAATGGCTTTCCAAATGTCTCGGTATGCAAGGATTTTGAACAAACAGATTTTTCATAAAGGGGTGAAACTCAGTGGTTAGTGAAAGTAAAAGTGCATGCAACAGCTATACTTAATGCAAAAATAAAAGCAAAACATAACAAGCTAAGCTAATATTATAGCTAAAAAAACAATGAAGCAGTGACTGGAACACAAGAAATAGTCTTAGAAATAATATTTGTTCCATCGACAATAAATAAATGTCGATAATCTAAAAAATTGGCATTTTTTTCAGCTTACGAACATTTTTCAAAATTTTTACAGTAAAGAATTTACATGCAGACAAACTTCACTTTTCTGCTGAAAAAAATAGATACAATATTTTTTCAATATTGATAGAATATTTTCTCAATATTGATACAATATTTTCTCAATATTGATACAATATTTTTTCAATATTTATAAAATATTTTTTCATTCATTAAAAATAGTATAATCGATTTCTTTAAAGTTAGTTTCTGAGAATAAAAAATCCTTCATATTTGTAACAATGATATAAAGCTACCAGTGAACCCTGTCGCAAGTTTTTAAATTTCTTTTAACTTTAAGAAAAACATTTTTTACTTTTTAAATAAATAAAGAGACATACAAACTTATTAATGTCCAAGTAGTAAAATCACATAATAAATAATTAGTCTGATTATATATTGCAGTATGACAACTTAATTTGGTGCCCCAAATTTTACCACTAGCGTGCGGAGCATTCATTGCATACTAGTCAGGAATGCAAGACTGGATATTTATTATTAGAGAGAAAAGAAATAATCTCTAAACTCATTTACTCTTCCTGACAATAAAGAAACACTGTCAGCTTAGATTGCTCAACATATTATCTTTGGTTCAAAAAAAAAAAAAAGGATGAAGGAAGTGCACACATAAGCTATATTAGTAAAAATTAAGGCTTTTTAAAGAAGTGTCAGCACCCCTTATAAGGTTCGAAAATTATTTCGAAAAACATTACAAGAATACACATCACTTCAAAGTATTTTAGATTTATACATCAGACAAAACATACTTATCACAGGAATTTGTCTATTGCCTAACTTTCTGACCATAGCTGGAGCTGTTTCAGAAAGAGTAACTATTACTTCGATTGATAGATCTTTGCAGGAATCCGTGTTTGATTCTGATAAACCCTGAAACAAGAAGTGGGGAAAAATTAGAGCACAAAACAGTTTTAAGTTGCAAAAGTTAAAATAATTTTCGCAAACAGTAATTAGACTTTATTTTCCTCCCACCCCCCCCGCCCATCCAGATGGGTTACTTATGCGTCTGCTATAATGTTGCACATCACGGTTGCACTGTGGCTTCGCAGTGAAATCACCTAAGAAATGCTGTAAAAACACAACGGTTTATCACACATTCAGTTGAATTATTGCTGTAATCTTACTGTCCATGATTAAAATAATGGTACACAATGAATAACTTCTGAAAATTAGTTATTTGTATTAAAAAAGAAAATTTATTTTTTTGCACTGAAAATGGGTATTAGATTTTTTTTAAGCATTAAATCCTCAGAATTCTTTGGTGCAGCCATCTATTCGTGCTTATAGAAGTTAAAAACATAGCCTTTGGTGATTTTATTTCAAAAAATTGGAGGCGTTAAAGCACAATCACTACACGTCAAAGGGTAAATAAATCAATCTTAAAGGCATAAGTTACATAGCTTCACTTGTTACAGAAAAAGAAAACATTGTAGACGTAACAAGTGTGAGAATTACTAAAGTCGAAAATATGCTGGATAAATCAAAATTCTATCATTTTTCGAGAGCTCTTTACTGTTTTTGAAGAATTTACTATATTCTGGCCTTGATTTTGTTCTCTGAATTTCTTCCAGGTTTTCATGACTGTAGAAATGCTACATAATGTGAAAGTGCCATAAAAAATTACAAAAATTACTCATTGAAGTGACTCTAAGGTGACAAGGTGTCATGTATTAAAAATCACAAAACTTAATCTTGTTGTATGCTAATGAAATGAACAGTAATGAAAAAACCAGGATAAAAAATATTTTACTGCATGGAGACTACATATAATAGAATCATACTTGGAGATTTTTGGAGTTATTTCAAGAATTTTCTCCTTTTGAAATCAATGGAAATGGAGCTTTATCTTAGTACAATAAATCACAAAATCATGCGAGTAATGCATATGTAATTGCACTAAAATCAATTACTTATGTCACAATTTTTATGTAAAGTAGGTACGTTTAAATCTTACCTTCAAGCAAAGTTGCATTAAAACATCAAATTGCCCTCTAAAAATTTGAGGACAAGTTTCAGCAAGCTCAATCAAATGCCTTAAAATATCCTCAGGCTCTGCACTTGGATCGTCTAATGTACAACTGAGCACCTAAATTTTAAAGTTTCAAATTAGATAACTGAACATAAAATTTACAGAAAATTTTATTTTTCATAATCATTTTTGATCAGCAAAATGAAAAACTCCAACTTACATGCAGAACCAGTGTCACACACTCGCTGAACATTTTCAACACATGAAGTTCTTTCTCATTAGCTAATAAAAATGCACTTGTTGCTTTCACAGCAGCATACTTTACCTAGAGCAATGTGGCAGTTTAGTTCAAGCTTCAAGATAAAAGTTTACTTAATTGCAGTCAATCTAATAAATATTCTAGAAATGAACAAAATCAAACAAAGCCCAATACGTTAATACATGCATATAATTTATTCCAATCAATACATTTCTCATTCTAAGTTATATAATTTCAAAATAGAAAATTGTTAATGTATATATATATATATATATATATATATATATATATATATATATATATATATATATATATATATATATATATATATATATATTAATAGAATTAGAAAAGTTGAAAACCAAGATAGAAAAAGAATCACATCACCACACAGGTCATAAGGCACCCGTGGCAGCTCTTTGAAACTGGTAGCAAATTTTTTTTTAATTTGAAGTATAAAACTTTGTGAAAACTTGTTGATAAAACTGAAGTAAAAAGAAATATTCCCAAAAGACCCTGGGGCCTTCGTCAGGGAGACTTGCCTAGAGTAGGGAAAAGTAAAGTGAGATGTCTCTAAACAGTTGCAGGTGAAAAAATGCAATATTTAGGGCCCAACATCTTACAAACAAGCACAAGGCCACTGGAAGTCCATAGCACTCAAGCAAACCATTAAATACTTAATACAAGTCAAGAAAATACCATATAAAAAGCAATAAAAACCCATATGAAAATGAACAATTAAATACAAGAAGTTCAAATACAAGAACATTTAACCAACACAGTAAAAGCTACATACCTATTGCTTCTTCATTGTGCTACTGATAAGACTCATTGTAAAGTTTGCAGGGAAAGTTTTCAATATTATCATTTTAGAACAAATGTGTCCCCATCATTGAATAGTCTGGTCTAAGTATCTTGGAGTTTAAGAGTTTTTATCTTAAATACCGAATATACTTAATCTTAAATGTTGATTATAACCCCCCCCCCCCGAAATGTATCTCTTTAATTTTGAAAAGGAGGAGGCGTTACTTTTGGGATTTTATGGTACTCTAGAAATATGCATACCAAAGCTTAGGTTTCAAATTATGAGCTGAACTAACTGCTAAGGTGTCTCTCTGGTGAACTTGCTTTGCATTAGCTACCAGTTTGTTTCACACCTAAGAGCTTGCTTACTGCCTACGCCAGACTGATGATTCCTAATGAGGATGAAACTGCATTATGTAGATGACATGGCTGAGCTGGTGGTGTGTTTCATGTAGTTCAGCCTTTGCCCTGGCTTAAGGGCGGTAATTTACTACTTAATACCCAAGCTTTGCCTTCAAGTTACGAGTTGAACCATACCACTGCTGCAGTCTCCCACTGGTGAGCTTGTTTTGCATTAGCTACCAGTGTTTGGCAGTCTTACCTTCTATAGGAGGATTTCTGCCTCCAGCTCAATTACTGTCTAAACCAGAGTGATGATTCCGAATGAGGATGAAACTGCAGTATCTAGATGACATGGTTGAGCATGTAGTTCCGCTTCTGCCCTGGCTTAAGGGCGGGAATCCGGGAATTTACTACTTAATAGCAGTTTTGCATTCAAATTATGAGTTGAACTGTACCACTGCTGCTACAGGGTTGTCAACTTTCAGAAAGGCTCAAGAGGAATAAATTAAAAGTATAAATTGCTCATTGGGAACTTTTGAAAGAGGAATGATTTATTTTGGAACCTATATTTATTTTTGCCCAAGTTGTAAAAAAAAAAAAAAGTTAACTTAGAAATTATGTAGTTATGAAGTTTTTTGTTACCAGCATTTCTTCCTTAGCATGTGGAAGCAAAAATACACAGGACGCACTGCAAGTTAAAACACACATCAAAAGTATATAATCAAGGGCTCATTTACAAGTCAATATTTTTTCAAAAAATTAGCAATAAGTATTAAGCAAATATAGATTAAATTGAACTTACAAAATTTTCTGATAAATACTATATAAAAGGAAAAAAAAAAAAAACTATTATTAATCAGTAGACAAAAAAAAAAAAAAAAAAAAAAGCTTTATCTAAAAAAAACATATTAAAAGAAACTTTCAACTGTCAAAATATTAAAATATTCAAGGTGCAAAAGAAATGAAATCTGAAGCATGGGAACCAAATTTGCTCCAGGTAGGTGTTCAATGCTGACTTTGGTATGAGTCCAAATAGGAAAATATTTCATTAACTATTAAAATAAAAAGTAAAATAAGTTAATCTTTGGTAATATATGTTAAAATCACTTCTAACTGCAGGGTTTCCGCTACGATAGCATTTTCTGCAAAATGCAAAAAGTATATCTAAATTACGAAAATGAAGCATGGCATTCTTGCATTTTTGCTCCAATATAATAACAAAACACAATGTATAATCCGAGAGAGGAAGCAAGCACGGCGATATCAAACTTAATCTTATTATAAATCGCTACAAGCGTGTATAAAAGGCTTTTTAAGGTCAACAATATATTGTGTTAATGGGCATTACTTGCCCCCAAACAATACATTATTACCATTTTAAAAAGCACCTCCATGCTAGGTAAAAATTAAAAATTTTTCATTTCATTTTTGAAAAAAATATTACTTACTATGAATTTATTTCTTTGAAATTGTCATTGCTGAATTTTAAATTAAGCTTTTCAAAAGAAGATCAAACACATAGAGGCAGTTAGAAAGGTTTTTGTAAACATTCACTATTTATTAACCTTCGACATTTGAGCATTTTGCTAAAGCCTTTTCTCCAATTTTAGCTTTTTTTGATAAAGAATTTTTAAACTCAGCTTCAACCCTGAACTGTGACAGATATTAAAGTGTAAGCAAGATGCTAAAGAAAAGAAATCTCACACAGAAAGCAACTTACACGTCTAATATTGCTAGCTTTACAAAAAATATATTATTTTATTAATATAGAAAATGAGAGACTGGTGACTGTTTTGAGCTTTAGTTGACATGTTCACCAAAAAAAGTCTTATCATTAAAATAAAAAGTTAAAAAAGCTAATCTTCGGCACATAACTTTCAACTGTTTAAAGTATAGCGTATTTTCTGGTAGATAAGCCAGAAACGTATTTAAAAGCTGTCAATATGAGTTATAATACAACACAGGTGATTGCACATTCAATTTCCAATAAAGGTATAATGCAGCATATACACTGATGCATCGTATCCATAACTGTCGAGCCGACATGTTTACTAAGAAAATCGTACAATTTCCAAGACAAAACCGTACTAAGAAAATAACCTATTTCTTAGTGAAAATCAGACATTAAATAAGTTGTCATATTTATACCACTGTAACTTTCAGCAGTTTTCTTTCATTTTAATCAACATTTTAAACTTCTTTAGATTTTCAATTGAATAAATTCATTTCAGTTATGCAATTTTCCGTGAAGTGTATGTGCTGAATATCAGCAAGCTGGTAAGAAAAAACAATACACGAATAATAAAAAATAAATGAAATAAAATAAAGTAGTTTTCGGTAACCATCTCCAATAGCCAAAAATATTAAAATACTTTAAAGATGCAAAAGGACTGAAATCTTAACACAAGAAGCAATTTTTAGTTGATTATAGATAAGTTTTTATTAAATAAATTTATTTATTAATTATAAAAATAAAAAAATGCAATAAGTTAATCAAAGATAGCAATATATAATAACTTACAACCACCAAAAAAAGGATTGAAATATCACACAAAAGAAGCGATTTCGTGGACGAGAATTGCGGGAAAATGTAAGCATGTAAAATGGGGATAGAAAAATTTATAAATTGTTAAAATAAATGATTAAATGTCATAAGCTAAGGTAGCATACGTTAATGTATCCTTAGACTTTTGGAAATATTAAAATATTTGCACGATGCAAAAGGATTGCAGTCTCAACCACATGAACAAGTTTTCCGAGAAGTATGCGTTCAGTGCTGAAATATGACAAATAGTCAGGAATTCCTGATAGAGATTTTTCTGTTTATTACTATCAAGCTAATTTTAAGTGAGTGGCCTCATTTTAATGAGATGCCCAACTTTTCCTCTTACAACAATTCTCGATTGCAGTAGCTAACAGGGGTAGCTGGGATCAAATGTGTCGATTCTATGCGTTTCAAAAACTCATATATAACTGTGGCTTTTTTAATTAAATCTTAAGATAATTAATTATTAACATTGTTGAAAAAACTGTTTGTCCTACAAGGTGTATGGTTTGATTAAAGAGTTCCCCTCCTCCCAACATGTATCGATTACGAGATCATCAAAAGTAATTACTAACTACCCAAGTTTTTTTCTACTGCTTACTTAATATGCATATAATTTAACAGTCACATTGTCCTACGCCCAGAAGCAGAAACTTTCTAGTCAGTCTGCGACACTGATTTGGTCAGTTGGAAATAATCTGCAGCATTGTATTAGTTTTATTTTAAGTTTTCATATAATACATTTTACAGGGTGCGTACTCCTTCTTTAAAATTAAAATTTGTGGAGTATTTAAGGACTTTTTAACACATTTGCTGCTGATAAGTTGCTCTTTGGCAAAATATCTCAAAAAACACCTAATAAACAATACTGATTGAAGTGAAGAAACTTAACCTCCTTAACATCTAGCACTTTTGAAGAGTCTGAAATTTTTTTTATGACACAACCATAAATATTTAAATAATTGATTTAGAAAATTCGATTGATTACTTACATACAACACCAAATTGTGTTCAATGAATTGTAAATATATTTTTTTTAAATTGTATATTACATTAATATGTAAACTATAGGAGTTTACTACAGTGAACTTAATTAGAATGTATTTCTGTCCTCCTATATGGTAAAAGCTATTGTTTTCAATTGTTAGATTCATTTGTGTATGAACTTTATTAAACATAAAATCAAATTCAAGTGGAAACAAATGAAATAATTATGTGGATAGTTTTTTAAAATTCAGTACTTTCCTTAAAATATGTAACTGCAGTTTAAAAAATGAATTTATTATTGAAATAAAAAGTAAAACAAATCATTTCAAAATAAATCAAATAATTACAGGATGTAATAGGATTGAAGTCTCAAACAGGCCGTACGATTTTTGGGAAAGCACAGGCTTGATGTTTCAAAACAAATACGCTTTTAGATATATATGATGGAGAATACGAAAATTTAAAGCACTCGATATTTATATTAAAATTGCAAAGAACATTCGTGTGATTTTAATATCACAAGATCAAACTATTGTTGTCATGAATTTGCGTAATTTTTTCAATAGTGAGAGGGGTTTCTTTTTTTCTCTATTTTTTAGTATGAACTTATTTCATTTTTAAAAAAGAAGTTATTTTAACTTTAAAAGTTGAACTCTCTTTTAAATTAAAACTGCAAGAGAAAAGCGAAAAATTTGGCCGCGAAAAATCGGGAAAAAATGAAACTGAAGAAAAGGCGGATATCCATTGGCATGCTTGATGCAGTCTTTAAAAACAGCCATATTACAATAGGGGAAAAAAAAGATCGCCCACCCCCAAAGGAGAAAATAGTCATTTTCCTTAATTAACTCGTTTAGTGACCACTACAACTCAAACAAATGTTTTTTTTTGAAAGCACAAACAGTTAACTTAACAGCGAATCCAAGATTCTTTACATGTACTACAAGCAAGGAGCCAGCCCCTTCCAACCCCAACATAAATGCAATACACCGCCAACTCGACCATTTCGATCAATGGACAGCTGTTTCGAGCTTATTCTGCTCTCATCAGCATGGAATACGAAAATAGTCGTGTTGGAGGCAAAAATCACCTTATAAGAGCAAAGAGAGCCAAAAAAAAACTGGTAGCTAATGTGAAATTAGAATACCAGCAAGCCACTGCTTTATACCCAACATAAATGTTTTCTGCAGGAGTGAAAGAATCGCAAGTAAACCAATCACAAAATATCTACTTATATTAAAAATTGAGTATCTTTCTAACTATCTTTCTATCTATGTCACGCTTCTTTCTCCTGAACGCCAATGAACTGAAAGTCGAATCAGGTACCGATAGATAGGTAATTTTTCAGGCTTCATTAGTTTCAATTTATATAATTATACGATTTTCACTAGCGAAGATATCAATTAATAAGTAGTCAAATTTAAAGCGATTAAGCCTAATAAATGATTAAATATGAAATCCATTGTTGCAAAATGTGGTTGCTATGAAACAGTAATAACAATGATAATGAGAATTTTGAATGAAGGCTTAACTAAATCAAACACAAAACTCATAAGCGGGCCACTTATGTAGTATTTTTATCGCTAGCTACTTGTAATATTTTGAAACATTCATTTATTGAAAAGCCATCTACTTATATTAAAAACCGAGTAACTATGTCTGCTTTTTTCCTATGAGCGAGCTCAACTTACTGAAACTTTCCTCACCATCTTGAAGGCGCGAAGCATCTCAATAATTCGAATGATTTTTTTATATAGGAAAAAAGGAAAAGGAGTGAAGCGCCTGTTAGCCAGCCGCTTTGGCGGGCAGTAGTTTCTTGAAATTTTCCTCACTACTTTCAAGGCACGAAGTGCCCGTGCAACGCCGGGCCACGTGCGTGGTATGTCTTGAAATCGAATGAACATTAAATTATATCAAATAATACAACTTCAGAATGAGGTTAAAGTTAGTGAGGGGGGACGTTATGCATCAACGTGCCGCGGGAAGCTAATCTAGCTGCCATGGCAGCTAGTCTTTCCATTATTTTTCGATTTTCAGCGCCGCTCTGCCTACCACTCTGTTAGGGAAGGATTTTAAAAATGTATGATGAAGGTACAAAACATCGGATAATTTCCATTTTTTTTTTTTTTTTGAAGATGAAGAGCAAAACTCTCTGGCTCACCAAAGGCATTTATTTCTCTCAATTTTCGTTGAGCTGTATTTGATTTTTCCCTCTCTTTCTTTCCTTCTCTTTCTTTTAAAAATTATCTGCAGAGTGATGAAAAATCTGCGACGTACGTCTCAGGTCTCGCAATTTCTGCTACTGGGGTCCTACGAATTGTGTGGTATGTTATCCTGGTCCTACGATCTAAAAATGTAGTACAGCTGCCTGATGAAAAAATAATTACTATCAAGCTGAAACTTCTTTGTTTTAATGAGACGCCCAACTTTTCCTCTTACAACAATTCTCGATTGTGGTAGCTAAAAGGGGTAGCTGGGATCAAATGTGTCGATTCTGTGGGTCTCAAAAACTTATCACTAACTGTGGCTTTTTTAATAAAATTGTAAGATAATTATAACATAGTTTTAAAAAATATTTATCCTACAAGGTGTACGGTTTGATCAAATAGTTACCCTCCTCCCAACATGTATCGATTACGAGGTCATCCAAGTGATTACTAACTGCCTGAGTTTTTTCTTATTGCTTAGTTAATATGAATATAATTTAAAAGTCATTGTCCCACAAATTGCATGTTACGTTATCCCAGTCCTACGTTCTAAAATTGCAGTACTCTGATGAAAAAATAATCAGAACAAAGCTGAATCTTCTTAAATTGCGTCGTTTCAATGAGACGCCAACAATTGCATAAACGAAATTCTGGATTGTGGTAGCTAACAGAGGTAGCAGGGATAAGATATGTCGATTTAACGGTTCTCAAAAATTTAATACTAACTGTCGATTTTTCATTAAATATTAAGGAAATTATTAACATAAGTGTAAAAAATATTCGTCCTACAAAATGTATGGTTTGATCAAAGAGTCCCATCCTCCCAGTATGTATCGATTACGAGATCATCAAGAATAAATACAAACTACCTGATTTTTAAATTTTTGCTTAGTTAATATTTATTTGATTTAGCAGTCACATTGTCCTTCAAATTTCATAGTACGTTATTGTGGTACTCCAATTGAATACACATTTTAAATTATTGCAAGTAAAAATAAATTTACTTTGTACAATTTGGCATTACAGCTGAGCCGTGTCGGTACGCATTCCCAGAGCATATTAGATATTCTCCGTAAATGTCGACCATAACCGTGCGAAACAAGTTTCATTCGACCGCGTGTTTGTTTTCTGGCGAAAAATGTCAAGATTTTTTTTAATGCTCCAAAATAATAAGAGTACTTTCTGTGCAATTTGTTTTGCAAAAATCTTACATTTCGACGGAAAAGAGAATATGTCAAGAAATTTGGTAAAGACATTTAGCTTCCTTGCAAAACTTTTCTATCTGCTCGAAAACCCTTCTAACTTATTAGGTACCCTATTAATACTATTTTTATTTTTATGCTTTTATTAATTAATGGGCAATTTCTTTACTTTTTTAATGTTATTAGAGTCAGATATCACTAATGACGAAGATGAAAGTGAGATTAGTGAAGAAGATGATTTATCAGAAGAATCCGATGAGGATTAATTGTTTTTTATCAATGCAAAGACAAAACACAAATAATTTTACTAGAAAATAAAATTAGTAAAATTTCAAAACAGATACTTTTACTTATTTCAAAGAGAAAGCGAAATTTACAATCCTTGTCGGACTCGTGATACCTACCTGTTTTCTTGTAGGACATTGTTTTATCTGGATAGAGAATACATTAACCTATAATGTAATATTTTTGTCCTACAGTTAGTAATAAGAAAAGTGTTCTTGTGGTACTTACAATTTCTGAGCATAGGACCAAGATAACTTACCACGCAATTTGTAGGACAATGTGACTGTTAAATTATATACATATTAACTAAGCAGTAGAAAAAAACTTGGGTAGTTAGTTATCACTTTTGATGACCTCGTAATTGATACAAGATGGGAGGAGGGGGACTATTTGATCAAACCATACACCTTGTAGGACAAATGTTTTTTTCAACAATGTTAATAATTATCTTACGATTTAACCCGGGAGAACACGCGTCTCCGAGGCAAACGTTAGGACGCGCGGGGTCATAAAATGACCCCAAACCTTTGAATGAACCCAAAATCCCTTCCTACGCAGTTAAAAACATTTTATATTTTAATATTTCTTTCTTAAAACGATATTGCTTTACAATTACAGACATTGAAACCTATCATTTAGACAAAAATGTGCTACGCAAACTAACTTTCTTCCGCAATTCTGTTTAAAGGTATGGAACGTATATTTTTTACACAAAGCTCATATAAATTTTGTGGGTTATTACATTTTATCTAATTTAGAATATTTATAACAACTATCCTTCTAGAATTGATGTTTTTAAAGAAGACTGATAGATTTATATTTAAAATGTTTCAACCTTTAAACGAAAATAATTTATTTACTTGACTTCATTTTGTCTCCACCTGTATTTTTATACTGCATGCATGAAGATAAACAAAATATTACTTTGATTGTAGTTATCATAATTTAAGTACTTTTTACACTGGTTGAACGAAAGGGATATGATACTTTAATTGAATAAGTGTGTCCCTTTCATTTTATTTGCTCAATTTCTAAATAAGTATTATTTTGGTATCATTTTTCCCTCCAAAAAGGATTTAAGAAATGTATTTACTTATCAGCGTAAAGAATACTTTCTATATGGTTGTTCTAAAGTACAAAATTCTTTTAATTGAAAAAAAAAAGTGACGAACTGACTGTATCAGGCAGGCGAAATAGATGATCTGTCAAGCAAAAGGAAGGACGAGCAGTGTCATAGAATGACCCCAGTAACTGACCAAACGTGTCTTGGCTGAATGCAAATGCCAGAAATACCTCCGAATTACTAACAAAAGGTAAATGGGGGGTAAAAACTCAGCTACTGAGAAGAAAGGAGTGAACTGGTGCATAGTTTTCTTGGAATTG
Organism: Uloborus plumipes; assembly: GCA_038373865.1. Lineage (NCBI taxonomy): Eukaryota > Metazoa > Arthropoda > Arachnida > Araneae > Uloboridae > Uloborus > Uloborus plumipes. The sequence goes on from JAXGGA010000641.1 coordinate 103,200, forward strand.
GAGTTTGAAAATCGCTTTGAGGTCATAAAATGACCCCGCGCGTCCTCCCGAGTTAATCAAAAAAGCCACAGCTGGTGATAAGTTTTTGAGACCCATAGAATCGACACATTTGATCTCTGCTACCCCTATTAGCTACCACAATCGATAATTGTTGTAAGAGGAAAAGTTGGGCGTCTGATTAAAATGAAGCTACTCAAGAAAAATTACCTTGATAGTAATAAACAGAAAATCTCTATCAGGAATCCCTGACTAAAAGTTTAGGCTCTCTCTCGTGTATTAAGACATATAACAATGAATTTTAAAGAAGCCTAGAAGTTGAAATTTAGCTATATAAAAAAAGATGAAAAATCTGCAAAAAACGTACATTGTACGGCCCAAATGGTAGGAATGTGTATCTGATGAAACAATTTTTTCTCCCGAATTTTGCAAGGTATACAGTTGTGCGTCTTATCTCCCAGGAAACATGGTTATAATATTTACAAGATGCGAAAGGATTGAAGCCTTGAACATGGAGAGAAATTTAACGTGGCATACGAGTTCATTGGCTAGTTCTTTATAACATGATGTCATCAAAAGGAATGTAGCACATGCAGGCATTAAGATCATATAAGTCTAGCACCGTGAGTTTGAAAGCGCAGTTTTGTGGACTTGACACAAGCAACAGAGTTAAAAATGGAAAAATGGAGAAACTCTGCTAAGAACGTAAGAGTTGGCATGTCCGGGTCTCCTGCTGGTGAGCTTGTTTTGTATTAGCTACCAGTTTGTAACTTTTAACTTCTATAAGAGAATTTCTGCCTTCAGCTTGGTTTCTTCTTATTATAGGCTAACGAGTGCCAACAAGCACGAAACTGCAGTCCTTGGATTGGAATAACAGTTGGCGGGGTACCGCATGTTTCTGCCTTAGTCCTGGTTTAGGGGCGGTAACTTATAGCTTTATACCTGGAGCTCTGCCTTGAATTTACGAGTTATACCGTACCACACACATCACATGGCCGAGTTGGTGGTGTATGTCATGTCGTTCTGCCTTTGCCTTGGCTTAGGGGTCGTAATTTACAACTTAACACTAAATTGTTGACCATCTACCAGGTGTGTAAGTATGAAACCGGAATTTTTCTACAGAAAAAACACGTTTATTGTAATGATATGATACACAGGGATGAAAACAACTCAAAGTCAAAAAAGAGGAAAAATTATGCGGCTCAATACTTGGATAGATTTTTTTTTTAATATTATGCAAAATTAATCATGCAAGATTTCCTCTTAATATGTACTGTGAAATGGAATGTGAAAACAGAAGATTAAAGGCTTTTTATTTATTTTTAAAATTTTTTTTGTGCTTATTTCCTATTTCTACCTTTTTAAGTCATACAAAACAATGCAGCAAAAAAAAAATGGTAGGTGAGGGAGGGGTGTAATTTTAAACGTATTAGACACTTGTATCTCAAGAAATGAACTCTAATTAACATTGCATGGTCTTTAGTTATTTTAATAAATTTTAAAGATCAAAATAATTCTCACGATTTTTTTAAACTAAGATCTCAAATATTTTAGCTGAATTTTCTTAATTTCTACCTCCTACAAAGGAAACTTATGTTTTTGGCAGCATGCCAAAATAGAGTACATAGTTCGCCAATAATTGCATTTCATCCTTGTGGATTCAATCTTACTGAATCCTAAAAACGTTTCCATTATTTGGGAAGTTGGAAGTAATTTCAACCTCTACTTCTTTAAATCAACTTATTTTATGCTTTATTTTAACAATAAATGAAAACATATATATTTTTCTTAACATGATGCAACAATAACTTTTAGATCGCGGAAAGAAAGAAAAAATAAAAAGGGCGGAAAATCGCGAATCCGCGGAAGATTTTCATCCCTGGATACAAGGTACCGTATTCAAAGTATTGTCCGCCGCTATCTATACATTTTTGCTATCTTTCTGGCAATTTGTGGATTCCGCGCCAAAAGAACTGTTGATCTTTTGAAGCAAACCAGTTATCGAGCCATTTTCGTACAGCTTCATAAGAAGTCAAGCGCTGCTCAGCAATTGCGTGTCCCATCGATGCAAACAAGTAATAATCGGATGGGGCAAGGTCCGGTGAGTAAGCCGCATGCAAAAGAATCTTCCAACAGAACGACTCTATCGTTTCCTGGACCCGTTTTGCTTTGTGTGCTGGTGCGTCAAGCAAAATCACCTTGTGTTGTCTTTGTTGGTATTCTGGTCGTTTTGCACTCAAAGCTCGATTCAAATTGGTCATTTGTTGTCGGTAGCGTTCAGTATTGACAGTTTCCCCACGTCTTCGTCCAACAAGGCTTGCAGGTCAGCGTCTTCACACTTTTTCGGTGGTCTTTCACGTTCTTCGTTCCTCACGTCAAAATCTCCACTTCTGAACCGTTTGAACCACTCGAAACACTGTGTTTTACCGAGAGCATGCTCACCATACGCCTCCACAAGCATTCGATGCAATTCGGCTGCGGTTTTCTTCAGATGAAAACAGAAAACTAGTGATGTCGGCAAATCGTAATTTGTTGGCACAAAACTCGACGTGTTTATCTCAAATAAACTAATGCTACTGAATTAAACTCGTGTCATTGTGAGTTTGAAATCTTTGTCTGACATCAATACAAGAACAAGACACCGCTGACGTGATGAGTCGGTAACTACATCGACACCTAGCGCCACCTATGGGAAATTCCGGTTTCATACTTACACACCTGGTATGTAGTAACAAAAATAAATTAATAAATAATAAAATTTTTTTAAAAATAATAATCATTAACAATTAATTAAAAAACTGATTATCGAAAATTAATAATTATAAATGCTTACGTTTTTTTAAACGTGCATATCTCCTATACTAATTTAAATATTACAGAGAGGAAATGGGAACAGAGAGGGTTTTCGAACAACTTGCAAAAATAAAAAAAAATAGAATCTAATAAAAAATTTAAACATTGTCAAAAATGTACTTGAATGTTCAAATGCAGGTTTGTATAGCTTATTTGCTAGTTTAAAGTATGTTTTCACCTGAAGAAGACTGATAAAATTAGATACAACATGCTAAAATAAAGTAGTTTCCACCACAGAAACATAAAATGCTTTAGAATTTTGAGGACTATAATGCTATTACTTAAGAATTTCTCCAGACTTTTGCTTGAAGTTATGTTGGTAAAACATTCCAAAAGTGCGCCCCCCCCCCTTCCCTTACCTTTAAAATAATCACAAAACTCAAGGACCAATGACAAATTTCAGCATTTTTCAATGTTTTCAAGCACTTGAAAATGAAACTCCTTATCTCAAGCAGTTTTTGTGCTTTTTTAAGAGCATAAAAACCATGTAACAGCAAATCATACAACATTCAGAACTCACAGCTTCAGCACAATAGGTTGTGGACTTGTTGACCAACCATGGCTTATTGTAGAAACCGTTGGGGAATGGTGGGTTGTTAATGCAACAGTAAGCTAGGTTTTCTGCAAGTCGCATTGTTTGCAAAATGCGAAAATTGTATCTACATTATGAAAATGAAGTTAGGCATTTTCGCTTTTTCGTTCTAGTATAATAAGAACAGAAAACAATGAACGATCAGAGAGAGGATGCAAGCATGGCAATATCGAATTTAATCTTATTACATTTGAGTTATACATCTTATTGTATAACTCAATGCTGGCATGCTATTTAGGTCAGCAATATATTGTTTTAACGGGATTTCTGCCCCTTCCCCAATAAAAGCATAATCCACAAAATGTGTTCTTTCAAAGTGAATTACAATATGAATTTTTTACATCAAATTGCAAAAGAAAACATTAACAACTAGGAATTTAATTTTTTAAAGATTTTATGGCTGAATTTTGAATTAAGCTTTCAACAGGAGATGAAACACACAGAGTAGCTTAGAAAGATATGGAAACATAGCACTTTTTATTAGCATTCAACAATTTAGCATTTTGCTGAAGCCTTTTTTGCAATCTAAAGAACTTTTTAGCTCAGCTTACACTTTGTATTAAGCCAACGATGGCCCAATCATTTCTGCTCACCACTGGACCAATTGAGAATATTTCTGAAGGCCCACTAGTTCTGAAATCTGTTGGGCCTTGGTTGGGAAGCCAGCAAAACTTTGAAATCCTATTTTTACTTTAAAAATAATTTAAAAGTTTCCCTAGTGTTTTCACTACACATTGGCTCATTCCACGTCAAATCGCCTAATTTAAATAGTCGGCCGTGCCGTCATGTCTCAGATTTTGTTCAATATTTTTTTTACGGATAGATACCTATGAGAGAAACTCAAATTAATTTTTTTTAGATTTTTTGAATAAAAATTTAGGGTTGTAGATTTTTTTAAAATTTTGATTTTTTTTAGAATTTTTGCTTTTTTATTTTTGGTATGCATTTTGAAAAAGCTCTATAACTTCCTCATTTTTCATTCAATTAAGCCAGTTTACGTTATCATTTTAAAGCTAATTATTTTCTCCTTCAATAATAGTGACGAAAATGAGATTGTGAAAAATAGAATTTTGCCAATGGTCGTCTGAAGTCAGATTTTGTGTTTTTTCAATTGGTATGTTCAATAGGTCATATCTCCGGAGTACCAACTAAGAACTGCCCAATTTTTTTTTTCAGTGATGACAACATCATATACTTTTTATGTATAAAAAATTAGGAGGGTGTTTTTTGTTGTTTTGGAATAAAAAATTCAAGTGTGTTTTTTCAGTTGGTATGATCAATAAGTCATATCTCCGGACTACCAACTAAGAACTGCACGACACTTTTTTTCTGTTATGACAACATCATACCCTTTTTATGTATAAAAAATTAGGAGGGTGCTTTTTGTAGTTTTGGAATAAAAAAATCAAACCTGTTTTTTCAGTTGGTATGATCAATTGGACATATCTCCGGATTACCAGTTAACAACTGCGCATTTTTTTTTTTCAATAATGAAAACATGATGTTTTTATGATCAATGACATGATGTTTTCTTGTTATTTTGAAATAAAAATCTAACATGTTTTTTCCAAAAAACTTTACTTTAAAATCAACTTTTGAAACTTAAATTTGAGATTCACTCAGCATCACACGTCACAAGCAGATGAAAATGTATCATATTTATTACATTCAAATACTTGATAGTAGTTTTATATTGCTCTATTGCTTGCATGCTTTGGTAGTGAAAAGTCGCTGCATAATTATTTTACTCTTCAGTAATTATTTGCTAGCCACTCCATCAACCGATAGGAATTACGATAAAGTAAAATGAAATGTCTTTAAATGTACTTTCATTTATAGTTTGACAAAGAAAGACTCGTGAGCTCTTGGTGGTTGGAAAAATTTTATATTTGGTTTCCATTATTCTGAAATCTACGCAACATTTTATAATTTGTTATCAAATGAAAGCATAAAAATTTCATGAATAACAATCTTTATTTCTACGATGTTCCGACAGTGGCAACAAAAGGTTTATCAAACACAGAAACCTTCTTCACTAATATACCCTTCGTGTCTAATGGCTTGAAGAAGTAATTCTCTCTGCTGCCTACTATTATTAAGAGCAAGAATCTGAGAAGCTGTCACGCCTAGCATTATGGGGTGATTCATGACCTCTCAGATTTTCTCCCAAAAATTACCAAATGTTTATTATCTCATTGAAAGACCAAATCCAGAATGTTTTGCTCTAAAGTTGAGTTGTTTAGTTTTTATGGGCCTCTAAAGATGAAGGTGTGGCATCAAAAATTAAGCGGATTTTCAAGACATGGAAGTTGCCATGAGCCAAAACTCTTACCAGGAACTGTTTAACTCCAATTTTCTTTTTGTATATGAAATATAGAAGGTTGAAACTTTACAAAATGAATGTTAAATTTGTGGTAAGTTGTTGCCGTAAGGTCAGTGAAGGCCCTCAAAACAAGGCATTTTTGACGTTTTTTAGTGTTTTTGAGGTCCAAAAACAGCTTGTACATTTCAGTTGGCACGACAAAAGTAGTGTCGTTTTAAAGACCAGTGTAAGCACTTTAAAATAATGTATAAATAACCGAGGAAAGTTTAACGTACTTTTAGTTGGGAAAGGCCGAAATATGAAAAATGTCACATTTTAGCGATATTCAAACGGTCATAACTTCCTCTGCCAACAACATATTGAAATATTTTCTTTGCCAATGTCATACTCTATTCTTTGTCTTAACAGAACAGTTGAGTTCTTTGAGGCGAAATGTGAAATTTTTTTTTACAAAAAATACACAGGAAAAAATACAATTTTTGTAAAAAAAATTTTACATTTCGCCTCAAAGGACTCAACTGTTCTGTTAAGACAAAGAATAGAGTATGACATTGGCAAAAAAAATATTTCAATAAGTTGTTGGCAGAGGAAGTTATGACTCTTTGAATATCGCTAAAATATGACATTTTTCATATTTCGGCCTTACGCAACTAAAATCACGTTGAACTTTCCTCGGTTATTTATAAATTATTTTAAAGTGCTTACACTGGTCTTTCAAACGAAACAACTTTTGCCGTGCCAACTGAAATGTACGAGCTGTTTTTGGACCTCAAAAATGCTAAAAAACGTCAAAAATGCCTTGTTTTGAGGGCCTTCACTGACCTTACGGAAACAACTTACCTCAAACTTAACACTCATTTTATAAAGTTTCAACCTTCTATATTCCATATACAAAAAGAAAATTGGAGTTAAACAGTTCCTGGTACGAGTTTTGGCTCACAGCAACTTCCATGTCTTGAAAATCCGCTTAATTTTTGATGCCGCACCTTCAACTTTAGGGGTCCATAAAAACTAAACAACTCAACTTTAGAGCAAAACATTCTGAATTTGGTCTTTCAATAAGATAATAAACATTTGGTAATTTTTTGGAAAAAATCTGAGAGGTCATGAATCACAGGCGTGACACTCTCTCAGATTCTTGCTCTTAAGGCTCTTTCATATCTTTGCTTTAAAAAATCTTCATTTGCAACCACTTCTACTGCTGTAACGAAAAACATCTGTATCCCCTTTATGTTTTGAGAGGCAAATTGAAATAGATCATGTGCATTTAAAATCTGTCCTTCGACAGTTCTTTGAAGACTTGCCCTTATTGCAATCCGTTTTATTGTGCCCCCTACTCCATCGCATGTATTCTTGCCATGACTCGTGGCAAAAAAATGCCATTCAGCTGCCATGTCGTGGTCTTCCTTGTGATAGCATAGTTTTTTTTTTTTTTTTTAATTTTACGAAGTTTTTAAACTTATCGAAAACTTGATTTTTAAAGAAATTTGTTTCAAAAATTCAATATTTTTTTTAAATTTCAGAACAAAAAACACCCTTCTAATAACTTGATCATAAAAACATTATGATGTTTTCATTATAGAAAAAAAAATGGCGTAGTTGTTAACTGGTAATCCGGAGATATGACCGGATACCAACAGATACCATATGACCGGATACCATATATATATAATATGGAGATATTGATCATATCAACTGAAAAAACACGTTTGACTTTTTTATTCCAAAACTACAAAAAGCACCCTCCTAATTTTTTATACATAAAAGGGGTATGATGTTGTCATAACAGAAAAAAAGTGTCTTGCAGTTCTTAGTTGGTAGTCCGGAGATATGACCTATTGATCATACCAACTGAAAAAACACACTTGAAATTTTTATTCCAAAACAACAAAAAACACCCTCCTAATTTTTTATACATAAAAAGTATATGATGTTGTCATCCCTGAAAAAAAAAATTGGGCAGTTCTTAGTTGGTACTCCGGAGATATGACTTATTGAACATACCAATTGAAAAAACACAAAATCTGACTTCAGACGACCATTGGCAAAATTCTATTTTTCACAATCTCATTTTTGTCACTAATATTGAAGGAGAAAATAATTAGCTTTAAAATGATAATGTAAACTGGCTTAATTGAATGAAAAATGAGGAAGTTATAGAGCTTTTTCAAAATGCATACCAAAAATAAAAAAGGAAAATTCTGAAAAAATCAAAATTTCAAAAAATTCTACAACACTAAATTTTTATTCAAAAAATCTAAAAAAATTAATTTGAGTTTATCTCATAGGTATCTATCCGTAAAAAAATATTGAACAAAATCCGAGACATGACGGCACATAGCCTTAGGCGATTTGACGTGGAATGACCCCATTAATAGTATTTTACAGCAAATTTTCAGTACATATTTTCTGTAGTAAAAATAATCAAACATTTTCAGAAAATTTGATATTTTTTTCATGTATCTCAGAAATATTTATATATTAAGACCCGTATTTTTTGCCTAAAAAACATTTGTTTTCCCCTTTTTAGGATGCAGTTCTTTTAAACTTTTTGCCTGTTTTGTAAAAGTTTTCAAAATAAAATTCTATTAAAAGATCAGTAATTATGCATTATTTATTTAAAATATTTTAAAAGTAATTCCATTGATTCAAATGTAAACAAAAGTTTTTGTTTAAGGTGAAAAATACGACAGGGCTACAAAAATTTGTATTATTCTTGATTTCAGTAATGATTATTTAAAATATTGTGTTTGTAGATTGATGAAATAATTATTTTTCAATTTTCCAAGAAAAAAAAAATGGGGAAAAGAGCTAACTTAATCAAACTATTTCTTTACTCTTTTTCTTTTAGCGTAATTCTCTAAAGCTGGGACAGACCATGGGTCATTGTTGGCAAGACATTTCTAACTGCTGGCCAACCGTGCAACTCCATCGTTGGTCAGAAATTCTCCAACATTCCTGAAATTTTGGAAAATATTGTACTATCATTTTGAAAAGGTTTTTCTCTTTTCAAAACATGATTTTAGTCAAAATTTCAAATTTCTCCCTTTCTTGATTTTTAAAGTTTTCAAGCTCTTTAATGACTCCCTAGAACATATTTTATATTACTATGGTAAAGATCTCACGAAATCATTACATCTTTTAGGAGCAGAGCAACATTAAAGAGTAAAAAACAAAAATAATTTTCAGAAAGAGCATGAACACTGTAAGTGCCCTAAGAAACTTTGTGTCACACATATCCACATAAGGATTAAATTATTTCAGTGCAAAAATATTTTACAGCTTCTTATAATATCTTTCTCTTAAAGACAAGCAGCTACAAGCTAAATGCAGAAACGGTGTTAAATACTGAAAATTATATTAAGAGGAGATGATGATTCTGGGCTGTGCTTTTTTTTTCATAATATGAAACAAAAAGCACTCCCCGTTAAATTTTCAGTCTTTTAAATTTAGAATATTCAATCTGATTTCAGATATTGAAGCAAAATAAGCAAAAGTTTCCTTTAAGACTAACATCATTTTCTTGATCAGTTAAACTTCGACAAAGCATCTGTTGAATGATTTCAAGGTATCTAGTTTGCTCATTACCAAATACTCCAGGCACCGATCTAAAAAATTAAAATATCAGTATAAGTATTGGCTTTTAACATTCCACGAAAATTACATGTTTGAACTTTAATACAGTTAATTTAAAAATTTTAAAACAATGTTTATGTCTCTACTAAGCAGAACTGTTGAGTTTTAGAAATGTTTAAAAAAAAAGCCAGCCCACTTATTTTGGTTTAAACCGCTAAAAAAAGGCAGACTTGTATTGGAAAAATACTTTTCTGGTATTTTCATTTTAAGTTAATTTCAATCATTAATGTAATTATTACTGTATTAACAAGTTCTATGAAACAAAACCAAAAATTAGATAGTTGTTAACTTTTAGGAGCCGGGCGGTACACATGCTGTTCCGTAAGTCTTTTTTTTTTTAGAGGACGGAGTTGAGATTTTCACGCGAACCCTTTGGAGCCCGGGATTTTTTCAAGGTATCATACGTCTGGTACAACAGTTTATACCTTCTCTTTTCAATGGAAAAGAAATCTGTGGTTCAACTATTGTACTACCTGGGTCGAAAGAAAAATTTCTAAAAAACAGCCCGGATCCAAAAGGTTATATAACATTGTTGAATAAAAATATGAAACCATAACTAATGTTTTATATAAGAAAACAAGTTTCGTTCAATGAGACTTTAACAATTATAAATAAATTTTAGTCAGAGCATTCAAAAAATGACTTTAGACCAGGGTTGCCACTCAATTTCGGGGGGAAAATTCCCTGTGTTTTCCCTGCATGAATATGCAGTATTACGAACGAGCGAACAGATATTCTATATGAACATTAATATCTTGGCACAGAAAAAAACACTAACTAAATCAAAACATAGGGAGGCAAAGCAGAATTCATTAAAACTGAAATCATAGAGCAGATAGATGACTAATATCATACTCTCTAATTAAATTAGCATCATGGGTGCAAGTTTAGTGATGTGTTCAAGACGGAAAATATTTTGAGCCCCCCCCCCCCATGCTATTTGATTTTTTTTTTTTTTTTTTGCAATTTTTGAATATTTGTGTTGTTGCTTAATGTGATTTTTTTTATTTTTATTTTTTTGTAACAATGTGAGCCTTCTTTTAGGTGAAGCATTTCAAGCATTTTGTTATGTGTGCATGGTGTCGCGGGTTTTCTACATCGCATCGTGGCTCCGAAAACGTAAAATTGAATGAATGTCAATAATACGGGAGGCTCTGCCGGAGTTTTTGAAAAAAAAATTGCCAAAATACCGTATGTACTCGCGTATAAGTCGAGAAATTTAGTCCAAAAAATGAAGTATAAAGTTAGGGGGTCGACTTATACGCGGGGCAGAATTTCAGAAAATTTTTCCCGAAAAACTCTTGGAAAAAAAAAACACTCAAAAACGATAAGATTTTTCCATTCAATCTTACTGTTTTAAACAGACGCTAAAGAAGTGTAAATACTCAAACATTCTTCTGTATTTTTGCATGGTTTGATTGTGAAATAAAGAATAAAAAATTACAATAAACGGACTGACGGCGCGAAAATTGCGGGAATTGCTACATTCGCGAATTTTCCGATTGATGGTGTTTATATTTTTAAAACAGAATATGATACGGCTAAATCGCAAAATTTTATTGGTAATAATGCAAAATAAAAGCAACAGATAGTAAAAATTGTAACCGCAAAATCGAACCCTTACGAAAACCGCGATCGTAAAATCGAATCCTTTACAAAAATCGCGATCTCAAAAATGAACCCTTTTTCTGAAGAAGAATAACAATCGTGCTATTTTCAGCACAAGAATGCTCACTGCATTTCATTTTCCTTCTTTTAAAAATTTTTTTCTTTTTTTTTAAATCGCGGTAAAACGTTTCCAGATCGGTCCCGATTTACAAAAATCGCGATCGCAAAAATGAACTCTTTTTGTGAAAAAGAATAACAACCGTCGCTGTTTTTAACACACGAATGTTCAGTGCATTTCATTTTCGTTCTTTTCAAAATGTTTATATTCAAAAATCGCAACAAAACGTCCCCGATCGTTTCAAAAAGTGCGGTCTCGACTTATACGCTGGTTTTCGATTTTTTCCGATTTTCCGTCAAAAAGTAGGGGGGTCGACTTACATGTGAGATACACGCGACACCTACACGCTAGTGTCGGTACGCGATTGTGGGCCATTTTGGTAACGTAAAGGGAAGGAATGGGGTTCAGAGGCTTCTTTTGAGACTGTCGATTCCAAAACGGCAATTCAGACTATCGCAAAAAAATATTAGCAAGAGGAGGGTTGAGGATTCTCGGAATTATTTTGGAATTGAAGCTCCAAAAGTTGAAATCTGGGTTCGTACATATTTCATCAAAAAAAAATCCGAAGGGTCCAGAAGAAAATCCAAGTTGCATAAAAAATGTAAGGAATTACTGCGAACCTAAACACGGATGCGTTAAAAAAAAACGAAAGTAACAAGACAACACGTAATTCTATAGCTGAATTTGCACTCATATTGATAAAAGCAACAATCAGCAAAAACCGTAATCGCAAAAGGGGAATTAATCCTTTGAACGAGATCGTACGTTGAAAAACAAAAATAAATGAAAACAGCAATACCATTTTTCAAAACCTCACCGACTTATTTCTTTTTTATTTTCAGTTTTGCTCTGTCCAAAAAATATGCTAATGGCGCTCTTTTTTCGTTTGTACTATCATGCTCCATAGCGTCCATAGCTATGATGTATCAGCTCATGATGGCGGTGCGACATTGTCATTTATGCGGCGCCGCAGTGAGACTGACTATATTGTGGGCGCCAATTATTCTTTATGTTCAGTAATCAAAACGTAATGATTTCTTTTTCTAGCAATTGCAAACTTGATTGAAGATGCGTCAGTTTCAATTCGCCATAATTCCAAGGAAAACTTGAAAAATTCAAGGGGTTCCAAGAATTTAGAAAAGTGCTACCGTATTTTTCGCCGGATAAGACGCACCCAATTTTAAAGGAGGCAAATCTAGATAAGAATTCTAAAAGAATAAAAAGTGCCTGCGTATAAGACGCAGGCACTCCCCCCCCCCCCCCCCCGAATTTGGGGAGAAAAAGTGTGTCTTATGCGGCGAAAAATACGGTATTTCAAGGTAGTTTTCCCAGGAGTTTGTGTGCATCTTCCGCAAATTTAGACGATTTTTAATGATGTCAGGATCGGTTGTGCTCTCCGGAAACGGCTTTCATGAAGAAGAAATATTTTTAACTTGGTACTTCTTTAGAATATTTATTAATTTTTAAAAGAAACACAAGAGGAACTGAAGATTTTCCCATTCAGGTGATGATTTTTTGGAAAAATTCACATTGAGTATAGATTTTTTAACCCCTCCCGCCCAGAGGGAATTCGAAATGTCACGCCCGCTTCGATTTTGAAGATATTTCTGAAACTCTTTCCACACCGACTGCCTAGTTTGTTTCCAAAACTTCTCTTTTGGAATTATTTTGTAAGAGCCCCCCCCCCCCCCCCATATTACTAACGATGACATAAGTATTTTTAAATTTGCAGAGGAGAAATCCCGAATCATCACAAGTGCGCCGACTTTAAAAAAAATTAGCATTTTTACGAATCTGTTTTAGAATTTTTTTTAGAGCTTTGCCCCCCCCCCCCCCCCCAGCACCAAATTTTCGAAACTCTAAAACTTCGGAAGCGAAAATTTACGGGCTTTCTATGGAAAGAGCATCGTTTTTTCAAACATACTATTTTTTCGTTTCTTTCCTTCTCCCAGCCCTTTGTTTTGGTCAATTTTTAACAGTAACATGTTAAAAATGCAGGAGCAGTTGTCCATCGTTATTTCACATCGGCTGTAGATTTAATCCAAAATCCGATTTTTGTTGCTTCTTCAAAGTCATGTGCTCTGCTCCTGCTTTCAGCGTAGAGCCATTGTGCCATCTTGCCCCGTCAGCTGAACAAACGTGGGCTCCTGCCTGCAGACTGAAGTGTCACCTAGTCCACCGGGCTGATTTCCCACTTCTCAAGACATTTCACGCTAAACACATGGTTTTCATTTATATGCATGTTAAGTTGAGGGGGGGGGTCACAAATGAATAACGCTACGAGAAAAGATGATCGAATATTGCGATAAAAGATAATAAATTTTCAAAAGCTTGATTAAAAACAGAAAATAGTGAGCAACTCCAGGTCTACATCAATCAGGTTCAGTTACAGTACGGCAGTAACAGCATAGCTACTTAAAAGAAGTTTCACTGCTCTGCTTGATGCTGAAAGCCACGCCTCCAAAACTGGTTCACGGCAGCACGTTGCATAACAAAACGAAAACTGTGGAAAGTTCAGAGTTCGCGAGATTCGGCAAAGGAAGATATAAATCAAATATATTTACAGCATTGATGTTAAAATGCGTGGATGGATTGGGATAATGATTGCTATTTATGAATTTGTTTGTTTTTAAACATTGAGAAAACAAATTTCTTATAAACTAAAAACTGAAGAAGTCATTAAATTTCCTTTCCGTCCCGAGCTCCGTCTCGCCAATTTCGCCAAGACGGAAATCGTCTTGAGACGGAAGGTCTTGCATCCATGATCAGCATAAACTTTAAAATGCATTTCAAACTAAGTAATAAATATTTCTTGCTTCTATAATACACAATTAAATATCTACTCATAAATAAATAAACTTAGCAAAAAAAAAAACTGAAATAAAATTACTATTTATTCTATTTTATTTATTATTATTATTTTATTTATTTGCGCATAAATTTAGTCATTGGTAGTTTACATATTTTAGAATTCATTTTGGCAACTTGAACTTTTCCCTGTAATTCCCAAGTAAAATTTCCTGCACTTTCCAGATTTTTGAAGAAATTTTCAAAATTCCCTGGATTTTCCCTGTTTTTCTGTTGATTTTTCAATTCCCTGCATTTTCCCTGTTTTTTCAGGTTTCCCTGTGGCGTGGCAACCCTGCTTTAGACTGTTGCTGTCATTATCAGTTCTTTCATTTTGCCTTTAAATAGCAATAAACTTTTTTAAAAAATTTCTTCCTTTTTTTAATCACAAAAACTTTTTTTTTCAAGAAAAATGAAAATAAGTTGTTGAAAAAATAAAGATTGCTATGTATAAATGTTACTTTTAAAGTAAGAATGATGGGTAAACCTAGCTTTAACCGGTTAAAGAGCGGATTAGCAAGGCATTATGGCTACAGCTGGAGGAATTCCTAAGGCTCTCTACTCACCCCTTTAACAGGAAAAAATTGGGTATGACTACTCCCAGTTGGTTAAAGCTAGATTTATCCATCATTCTTTAGCCAGTTAAAGTGGGAATTAGCAAGGCTCTACGGCTGAAGCATGAACAGTTCCTACTGCTTCCTACTTTAACAGGTTAAAATATGATCTAACCAATCCTAGTTGGTTAAAGCTAGGCTCTGTAAAAGAAAGCTGCCGTGCTGCCGACAAGGTGCAATTGTCGCAGAGTCAGAGAGACAGTGCGCAGAAAGATTTTTTTGATTGGGAGGGAAAAAAAGGCTAAGAAAAAAAATAATATGAAACAGCAATCAGAAAAAAAACCCAATGAATCTATAGTATTAATGTTAACATTTTTTATAAATATAAACATCTTGTGTTACTGTAAGAGGGTTGCATATATATTTATTATTGTAGAATATTCTAGTGTTGCAGAAAGAAATTGGTTCTAGAATATTTGTTGCAGAAAGCTGAAAAAAATTCTGCCACAAGGAAGCTAGGTTTACCCAGCACTCTTACTTTATCTATAACATACATAAGAATATCAACAGGTTCATTCCTTCAGGCAACATAGTAACGAGCTTAACATTTTGAAGGTTTTAGAAGTACTTGTTTAAGGAAAGAAAGCTGTATTCCACATTTTAGTGATTAGTTGGCATGTTTTTTAAGACCAGCTTACTCGTATATGCAGATATCTTTTACTACACGCTTCATTAAAGAGTAATTTTTTAATAAAATTATCCACTTCAAACGATAAACAGGATGTTTTTTTATCACATTGCTTACTTTTAACTTATCGTCATATAGCCTTCATATATATTAAGATGCTAATCTACAGCAGCAGAAATCTATAGTACAACTTTTAATGAATGCAGAATTTAATTTAGTTTTACTTATACACATCAAGATGGATTACAAATAACAATAATAAAGAATTTAAAATGTTAAATTATTGTATACACCAGAGTTTCCATTAGAATAAAAGAAATGGGTGAGAAAATCTCGACCTCTCATGAAATTAGAGGAGATTTTTAAAAATTGAGAAAGTTTTCAGTTTTCTTTAAAAAAAATTGCGAAAAAATGCAACCTTTGCAAACTAAGCATTACTGCCTGCTCTTTTTGCATTGATGAAACTTATTACAGATTTCAGATTCTAAATATGACAGAAAAACCTGTTATTTCATGTCTTTCACACAATTTCAAGTTAGGTAAAATATTGAGTTTGTAACAATTGATTTAATAAACACAAAATTAGTTCTGATGGAATTGTTGTTTATTGAAATTAAATAGCTTAAGTTAAATCACACTATCGGTTTGTGGAAATGTTTGTATTAATTTATTCGAAGCTTGTTAAATGTCAGATAAATACTTTGAATATAGAACATTGCAAGTTTTAATTTCCTGTTTCTTTGTAACTAATTCCTATTTGGAAAGCCATTTTTGTTTGAACTTTTAAAACTAAAAGATTTGTTAGTTTCACCCCTTTGAAACGCCTTTTGCTTTTTTAACTGCTATACAGTTGAAGGAAAATATTTTTGAAAGAATAAAAATGAACAAAGCACAATAAATAAATATTAAAAACTAAATGGTCTGTTTTCTCATTAGAGACTTTTGGTAAGATGTTGTATTCAAATTTACTGAAATTTTCTAGAGCTCACTTAAAATTTGACATTTCACCTTTTTTCCCCAATAATCTTACTTTTTCTGTATGAATTAATCCTTTTAGACAATTATTAGTAGATCGATGGATATTAACTGTAGTGTAAGCCAGAGTGGGGAAGAGAATTCGCATAAACAAAAATATGGCACTGAAAATAGGGTTCAATTTCAGCAAAGTCAGTGTTTAAAAGCGTTTTCAATCTTAATAAGGTGTGTTTCACTTTCTCTCCTCCCCCCTCCATTACTAGCTATCAGTTAATTTTAGCAAGTATGACAAAATTGCGAGAAATTGATGCATCAATTTCTTTTTCTTTCAGTGAGATATCTTTTAAAAGCCTCGCGCTCTATGGAGAACACTGGTGTCTTAGGGTTAAAAGAAAGCTGTATTCTCTTCAATGTGGAATTCTATACGACAACAGTGTAAGGATTTTGTTAAATGTTTGAAATAACAGTATAATCTCTATTTAATGATTAGCTAGGGACTGGAAAAAATTAAAATAAAATTGATGCTATCATTAAATTGGGAAAGCATACATATGCAAATTAAATAAATTAAATTTTGGATAGTTAAATGAAAGCTTACACAAGTATGCATTCTTTTGTTTTTCAAGAAACCACATATTTATATTACTTAAAACATATTTATTGATGTTTGTGTCATTTTTGTGGGCATGAGAAAAATGATTCCATTTTTTCTCAAAAAAAAAAAAAATGTTTGGAATGCAAGACTGTATGTTACTATTGCGAAGATTAAAAGGACTTTTGGAAAAGAGAAGGCAAAGATAAGGACACGAGATTTAAAACTTTTGCTAGTAAAACAGTTAGAAAAAAAAGATTTCTTAAAAACATATACAAGGGTATTTCTGATAAGAATACTCAATTATCTTTTTACTAATTGTTTTATATCATTGTACATACATTTAAAAAATGCATCATCAGGGGTCAATCCAGAATATTTGACCAAGGTCCTGTTTTTGGAATTTTGTGAAAAATAGTTCAGAATTTTATGAAAACTAATTCCTAATTTTGTGAAAAACAGTTACGGCAAAAAACATTCCCAATCGTTTTGTAAACTCGGATTTCTGTGAAGAGTCAGTTTTGAGTGTGAGATTTTTGTGAAAGGTCCATTTTTGAGTGACTGACTTTCGTGAAGAATCCCTTTTTGAGTTTTTGAATTTTGTGAAGGGTCCTTTAACGTACCTAATTTCTCTTTAGATTGACCCCTGATCATATAATGTTTAATTGATTCCATTCATCTGAAAGCGTCATGAAAAAGGAAGATATTGCTTCACATAAACAACATAAGTCTTGGCACACATTTTAACTTGAACATTTGGCCCTTGAAATATTACATAAACATAGCACTCAACATATAAAACAAAAAGTACTTTTTACTTTCTTGGTTGAGTTTGGTTGCTTATGTCATTTATTGAATACAGCAGCCCGCATAGAAGCATTTGTGCTATTATCTATAACTGGTACTAACACAGATGTACACTATTGATTCAATAGAGAAATGAAAAAAGAAGAAAAATGCTTTTAAATAACTTAAATCTACAGTGTTGGTGATGGAAAAATATTGATAATTTGAGTTATGAGATTTGTTTTTTATATTTAAAAAACAAGCAAATTAGCATGATTTTGACTAAATCAAACTTATTTGTGACATAAAATGATTTCTGTAACAGTCTATTTTAAAGTTAAAATGCATAGCAGGGTTCAACACTAGAGAAAAAAAATAAGGTGGGGTTTCCCACTTTAACCTAAATTTTAAGTTGGATTTTTAAAATTACAGTGGGATATTTTTTTTTTTTGAACATTTAAAGAAACATTGATTTTAGAAAATATTTGCAGATTTTGTATCAAAAATTTATTTCATGTGCATGGCGTCCAAAGAGAAAGTTTCATTTGTTTGCTAGAACAAAGGTGCATCTCAATATTTTAGAGATGTTGACAAATAATTTCAAAATATCATTTAATGTCTGTTAGAGATAGGATTTTTTTTAAAAAATCAATTATGTATTCAATGGTGTGTTGAAGCAATTCTCTCAATTGTTCGAAAAAATGTATCTATGCCTTTAAAAAAAAAAAAAAAAAAAAAAAAAAAAAGGTAAATAGCCATTTTGAAAAGTGATGTTATAGACGGACGGGTTTTGGTGCAGGTTCAGCTTTAAGTGAGTTTAAAAATAAGTTATGTTTGGCATAACTAGAAGGAAAATATAAATTTGAAGTCCAGACGTCTTGGAGCATTCAGTATATCAAAAAATAAATAAATAAATAAAAATAAAATAAAAATAATAATAAATATTCTCAATTCAATTTAAAATAAACAAACTTAATTCAAGTAATTCAAATTAAAAGTATAACAAGTAATTCAATCCTTTAATGATTTTAAGCTTATTTAATAAAGTAAAATAAAAATTGAAAATATACAAAGAAAATATATTCAGAAACTATCAGCTTTAGGAACAACTTTACAAAGTAAAAGTTTGGTCAACATCACAAAAATCTGCTCTTTTTAGCTGTTTTCGTTTGACATCCACTAACTTTACCTTTTTTTCCGACAACATTTCCAATATTTTTCTTCTTTTGAAAGATTTAGCTTGATAGAGAAAGAAATTCAATTGTCCTGAAGTATCCTGCTTCTATCTTTTGTAACCTTACATTTGAAACTTTTTTTTTTAAATCATTGTAAACATATTTATCGTTATAGACAGTGTTGTTGAACACAGGTTTCATTGTAAGTCTAGTGAGACAGGTGAAGAATGAATCATGAAAGTTCGTGAGTCATGATATCAGTAATATGATCTTGACAGTCATACAAATGTATGTAGTTTTTTTTTTACATGTAGAAAACTGGAAGTCATAAGGAACAAGCAAAAGGGACACTGTGTTGAATTTTTGTTTTCTTCATAAAAAAGCAGAAGCTGATGCATATAATATGTACAGAAAACTTAAGAGAGTGTTTGTCCTTACCTAAAGCATGAGCAGAAGATGGTCCAAAATGTTGAAAATATTAATTTCAAAGGAAAAAGGACCAAGTGCTTTGGTAATTTCTTTACAAACAGAAACATCAGCACAGCTATTGTGATAACAAAAGAAGATCATCAAATGAAGTTAAAATAATTATTGCAGCGATTGAACATCCTATTTGGTTTCACTCAAATTTCGTTCAGAAAAAAAAAGGAAGTGATATCTGCTTGTGGAAAGGATTTCAAGATTGTTCATTCATAAAGAAAAGTATATGCATGTGGAGGTATGTTTGTAGCAGTTTCTCATTCTCCTAACGAGAAGAGTTAGCAACTTAAGATTTCTTTCTGCTTTTGTTGGTCAGAGGTGGCCCGGTCTTGGTTTTTTTACCGATCCCGGGTTATCGCCGTTCGCCGGCCAACAAGGCCAACTTGTTGGCGTGAGCCTTTATTTTTTAATTTAGTCTTGAAGCAATTCCATATAAAGATAATGAAAAATAAAAATTAAGAACTTACCATTTGTATATTTGAACTTATAAAAGTGTTTCCCAAAAATCTAACCAGCAGACGATCCCCCATATGTGTATAGTGTGTAAAAACCCAACTGAATCACATGTGTTTACCCGACAGGTGACGTGACGCAATCGGCAAAAAGGTTGAGTAGTTTTTTGCTGGATGCATTGCATAAACAGACTTAAAAAAATTTTAAGAAATTTAACAGTTAAGGAGATGACTGAGTTGAGTTGTCTGTGTTTAACATTGCATGTAAATTTTGAAGCGTATCACGCCAGCTGTCGGTTAACGGTAACTGAATAAATACGAAGCAAATCAATCAATCCTTCTCTTATGATTTGATTCCGTCGCTGCAACGAGACGGTGGATTGTTTTGGTGCAGAAAGTGCACCATGTGGGTTACAAGCCCTTAATTGATTTGGCCACGCAGAGGATGTGGTGTTTTTCTAAAAGTAAAAATGTGATTGATTAGATTCGACTGCCTTGCTAAAAGAGCGGGTAGGTTTTTAAAACCTCAAATATTGGAAGATGAAGGTATTTTTAAATAATAAGGAAGTGTAGGTTGTGTTGTTTTGGAGATTGGCTATAACCATGACTGGGTATTCAACATACGGTGAGGTGTCCTCTGCTGTTGCCCAGTTACTGTTGGTTTTAAGTAGTCATCTGCCTGCCGTTCGGGACAAGGAACGAGTGGGATTCCAACCCTTCCGAACCTGCTGTCAGCCAAGGTGCGAGCAGGTGTGTTAAGCCTTCAAGTCTTCGTCGTGTGCCTGTGTTTTTCAGCTTCACTGCATCCATTCTGGTATGATGAACTTTTAAATAGTTTTTTTCAGGAACTGTCTACTGTGGGGCACCTTTTTAAAATGAGGACTTTTATTTAAAGTCGATGAAGTTTTGAACATTTTAAAAAAAAAGAAAAATGTTGTAAATCGAATGTAATCGTTTTTGAATATGTGTTGGGAAAATCAATTAAGGGCTCGTAGCCCACATGGCGCACTTTCAGCACCAAAACAAGCCACCGTCTCGCTGCAGCGAGGGAATCAAATCATAAGAGAAGGATTGATTGACTTGCTTCGTATTTATTCAGTTACTGTTAACCGACAGCTGACGTGATACGCTTCAAAATTTGCATGCAATGTTAAACACAGACAACTCAACTCAGTTATCTCCTTAACTGTTAAGTTTCATAAAATTTTTTAAAGTCTGTTTATGCAATGCATCCAGCAAAAAACTACTCAACCTTTTTGCCGATTGCGTCACGTCACCTGTGGGTAAACACGTGATTCAGTTGGGTTTTTACACACTATACACATATGGGGGATCGTCTGCTGGTTAGATTTTTGGGAAACACTTTTATAAGTTTAAATATACAAATGGTAAGTTCTTAATTTTTATTTTTCATTATCTTTATATGGAATTGCTTCAAGACTAAATTAAAAAATAAAGGCTTATGCCAACAGCTTTGAATATTGAAGAAATACCAACAAGAACACCTTTAGAGGCAGTGGTGGAAGAGTTCTTTGATAGGGCTTCCAAAATGTCTTTGATAACTTTTTTTTAAAAAGCGAGACATATATATTGCATGCAATGGAGACTATTTGGAAAACAATTGCCAACATATGGAGGATTAGTAAATATAGTTCGTGTTTTTATTAACATCAGTCTTCATCGATCAGCCCATATATTAGGTGAATGACTTGGCAATGAAACAAAATGTTTCTTAATCTTCTAGATCTTACTTACGCAAACATAGTTAAAGACAATTCTCTCAGAACACCATCTGGGGAGCATGCAGAATTAAACAGAAATTTTAAAAACTCTGGCCAAAGATTATTTCCTTCATCATCTGCAAAAGAGAAAAAATCATGTTAACAGTGGAATATACATATAAATGTTAACAAGAAAGGCTGAAACTGGAAAGTCTACTGTCACCGGCAATTTGCTGGAAATATTCGGCCATTTGTCTATGTCTAGTGTATGAATATTGACTCACAACTAAAAAAGGGATTTAAATTTTTAAAAAATCCCTGGGGGGGGGGGGGTTATTAGCCCTGCATAGTGGTAAATAAATGTGACTAGATACATTCTTAATTGTGATACAAAAAAGGAGAATTACAAGAATACCTATACAGTTTCTTGCAAGCTCAGACGCGACATCACAAATTTTTTTCCTCAGATTACGATTTATGCCTTGCTGCATTCGATGAAGAAGCTGATTTTTCAATTGGAAGTGTTCTTCAGGTGACAGCTTCTGAGAAATTTCATCATAATCATCACATATTAATCTTCTTAAGAGAGCAGCAGCTAATTCTGCTTCCTATAAAAATAGATTTTAATTTTGAAAACAAATGAGCTTATTTCATGCATCAATAAGATCTAGATTTCAACAAAACAAAAAATACAAGGGATTTACCTCAGGTGGTGCTC
Organism: Uloborus plumipes; assembly: GCA_038373865.1. Lineage (NCBI taxonomy): Eukaryota > Metazoa > Arthropoda > Arachnida > Araneae > Uloboridae > Uloborus > Uloborus plumipes. The sequence goes on from JAXGGA010000641.1 coordinate 125,315, forward strand.
CATCATTTCCAAGGACAGTAATTAATAGAGAAACTTTTTCAACAACTGGAATTCCGACATATATGGCCTAAAAAACATTATTACTCTTTACGGGCTATGAAATTTCATATAGATACATATATCAAAGAAAAAAGCAATACAATTTTTCGCAAACTGTTAAACAAAATTAAATACACACAATTAAAATCGCAAGTCTGATTCTTCAGTACAATGCTAGAAAAAAGAATGAAACTTAATCATCTCGGACCTGGTGTCCGATATACCACTCATAACCTTTTTTTGATCAGTTGACTCTTTACATTTTTTTCATTATTACGTGGGCAAAAATTTCTCTTTTTGAGATAAACAGCATTAATAGATATAAATTGGGAGATAGGATTTGTTTTTTTTTTTTTTTTCAGGACTGCGGAGTCGGACTTATGAAAAACAGACTCTGACCACCTCCGATGTAGATAAAATATTATAGAGGTGAAAACAGGCCTTTGAAACTAATTTATGCAAATTTTTGGCTTCTAAGATTTAAATCATGAGGATTTTGGACCCAAGAAAAAAAAGCTCTAAAATGGTGGATCTGCTTTTGTGAAACGAATGCTTTAACGATTTAGGCTCACATTGCAAAACAGTTTATTAAACTAGAGACCTGAAATTTTGGGAGCTTAAGCTCATTAGCTTTTATGTACATGCATGTAAGCTCTTGACAAAGGGCAGTAATTTTTTTTCCTTCATTTTAAGACAACATAAAATCTTAACAAAACTTACAATATCTTTCACAAAATCAATATTTAAGCTCTAACTGTAACCCACTAAACACATATTGCCTATTAATAGATTTCGGAACTATTTTTTAAATTAACATTTTTATTGTCCCATTATTTGTTCGGTTAATGAAAAATATTTTATTTTTCACTTTGCCCTATACAAAAAAACGGGGGGGGGGGGAGTCTAGTCTGTTTTGAAGGAACAACTTTACTGCCAAGAATGAAAAACAATGATGTCACTTTCTTAATTAAATACATTGTTTATTCTTCATTTACTGTAATTTCTAAAATAAATTTTCGAGCAACAGGAACTGCTGACAAAAGTTTAAAAAAAAAAAAAAAAAAAAAAGAAACCGTGCGCAGATAGTTGAGTGTTCAGATACGGTCATATATTATGAGCCCTGACAGAGAGACAATGAAAAACCTTTTGATACAAGATTGGCATAGGACGAAAGCTTGCGCACAACTGTCCACCAAAACACTTAAGTTCTTGAGAGCTCGATACGCTCTCTGTGACAGTTCTTGGCAGAAAAACCCATAGTATGCTGAATCAATTATTGCATTAGGAATATCAGAAAGTAATGTCGTTTTTTCGAACAAATCAACTGTAAAAAATTTATTTTAAATCATCAATCTTCGTTACAAAGGGCCTTTTGCCATCTAGTAGAAAATTTTAAATCTCAGATAGATTTTAAAACAATTGAATTGATTTTTTTCGCAAAATATCATGAAATAGCAACTCAGATGCAAGCCAAAGTTTCAATTTTTTTTCCATGTAGAGATTGGCATAAATAGAAATCAGATGGTGCAATGTCAGGCGAGTATTATGCATTGAGTATTATGGGTGAAGCAGTAGGATTTCTCTTTCTTCCTTTCACTAAAACACTTTCGATTACAAAAAAACTTAAAAATTTCTTGAACTACAGAAAATGCTCCAAAAATTATAGGCTTTTACACAGAAATATGCTATGCATTATTTTCATTTCAGACTTGCTTTTCCCAGGGTTCGCGTTTGCGCACTATAGCGGGTTTTTTACGCAAATTCTTGTAGAACGGATGCAATATTCGCGCAGTTTCGGGTCCCTAGGACCCAAAAATAAGTTTATGCCAGAAGAAAAAAAAATCCGATCAAAAAGTAATTTCGGACCCGTGAATCGAAAAACTCCAGAAAACTAATGCTGATTTTATGCTGTATACAGGGCTCCCACCAGGAATGTGATTCAAAAAAAGTGAAATAAGTGACTATTTTTTACAAAAAAGTGACTAAAAAGTGACCAACCGAAAATAAACAACAAATGTTACAACTAAAATGTACACAATTTTATCACTATTTAAAACTTTACCTGTAATGTTTTGAACATAAATAACACTTAAATTTTAAATTTATTCACAGAAAATATTATCTACCAAAGCTTCAAAATTGTAAGCATTTTATTTCAACTATGAAACATGAACACACATAATAGTAAACATTTTTTTACTATTCTGTGTCATCATTTTTTTAGTAATTAAACAAGAAAAGTACATACCACATCCTTTTAGACTGTTCAAATATAGAAGTAGTAGAAAAATGCTTGACTATTCTTTCATCAATGAACAAAAATATTTCTACTTTTTGAAAATGAGATTTTTATCATTATCACACAACAAAACAGCCACAAGCATACATACCAGGGGTGTCTGACTACTAACAATTTAGAAAACATTAACTAAACTTGGAATCTATGACAGCAGGTAAAATATTCTGTAGAACACTTGATTACAAAAAAAAAAAAAAAAAAAAATGAAAAGTATGGAAAATATTCAGATAATAAATGAGCATGTGCCGAACACTTGAAAACAATCAGCCAAATTAATGGTGCATTGCATTTGCAAAGAATATTATAAACATTTCCAAATATAAGTTAACTTCGTGCGTTCCCGGATACTAAAAGTGAAATTCAGGAAACCAATAGTTTTAAAGCATAGCTTGTTAAGCAGAATAAACTTCTAAAGCGAAAAAATACTATTTTGCTAATGCATGTATTTTAAAATTCTACTGAAAACAAAATTCTGAAGAGAAACAGGTATGATATAGACAAGACATAAGAATACTATACAAGAATTACATTTTTCAAAACTGGCTGCAGATTTACTACAAATAGCTTTGACACAATTTAAAATATTTTTTACATTCATGTCAAATCACATATTTTGAAGCGGGGGGGGGGGGGAATCTTTTGACTATAAAATTTATATATATAAAGATGACGGTGTTTGTTTGTTTGTTTGTAACCGCTGGCCAGAAGACCCCACAGCACCTACAGACCTGAAACTTGGCTCAAAAATTCGAACGTATCCCAGTAAAATGCACCTCGAAGGCCAAATTTTAAATTTCGAATTAGTTATTTTTAAATTAATTAATTAGTCTCATTTTTGGTGTATCCGCCATAATTGAGGGGGGAAAACCTTCCCCCACCCCAAAACATTATATATCGCTGGAAAGGGTTTTTTTTTCTGAAAAAGAAAAGTTTTAGCACGTTTCTGTCCGTTAATTAGAACAGGAGATATTAATTAATCAAATTTAGCCAATTTTCAAGGCTTAACTATGTACGCAATACTGAAACACTAGGTCCATTTTCCTGATCAGCTGCTCTTTTGTCCCTGAAGTTACTTTGCGGTTTAAATTTGCGTATAGATTTAAGCCTTGAAAATTTATTCAATTTGAATGATTAATATCTCCTATTTCTTTCTTAATTTTCTGTCTTTTTGATTTATTTGGCGAATTGATTTAAACTTTAACATGACTTTACGTAGAATTTAAAAAGTTGTGGAGCGCATTTGAACTAAAGGATATTATAATTTCACTTCAGAAGGGGGGTTGAAGTGAATTTAAATTTATTCAGTTGACTTCCTCAAAATTCGGTGTTACCGAAAATATCAGAATAGAACTATTATTTTTAAAAATTTAGTGATGGCTATTCAGTTACTCTTCATATTGGGCATGGTAAAGTTTGGCAACAACAGGGATATTTACCAAAACTCCCAGCCAGTGAAACACTACTTTCTCCAAATCAAAGAAAAAGAAAACGCTCTGGGAAGGAACAATAGTTGTTTGCAGTCTAAAGCGTATTTTATTGCATGTTTAAAACATGTATTTAATGCCGCCATCACAAAATTTTTAACAATAATAGTTCCATTCCGACATTTTCGGTAACACCGCTATTCAGTTACTCTTCGCATTTGGCGTCGTAAAATTTGGCAACAATCGGGAAATTTACCAAACCTCCCAGCCACTGAAATCTTGCTTTTTTGAGGGTGACTGTTAGATTGCAATCACTTCAAAGAAATAGTGAGAAAGACATATTTCTTTCCTTCTAATGTTCACATTAAAATCATGGAAGAATGGTTGTGGCTGAGCTACCTGATACAATCAGTTCCCTATGTTAAAAAATTTAGATTTGGCGACCAATTTTACATTGAAATTACGGTTAAATCGGTGAATGATATTAACTCGCGAGAGCTCGCGCGGGGTCGAAAACGACCCCAGCCAATTTGTTTCAATTTCCTGGAATTTCATAGCCAGATAAGGAAACCATCTTTTGGGTAGCTCCAATTGTATCCTTGATCGACGTGAGGGTGTGGTTCGAATTTTCCTAAACCAATTCCATTCTTGCAAAAAAGGGGGTCTTTTGCGAGCACTGGGGTCGTTTTTGGACCCCACGCGAGCGCTCGTGTGAGAAATAACAGCGCGAGTTCTCGCGTGTTAAATTTCAAGGGCAATATTGCTGTGTTTGTTGAGAGTTTTCGAAAATCTTGGCACTACAGTTGTATCAAAAGTTCCATTGAAACGTAAAAAATTCGGTAAAAATTAATAAGTTTGTCGCACGCACACATTCACACACATACACGAAAAGAAGAAAAGTCTTAAGAGTGAGTTAAACTTTATTTAGTTAACTTCTTTTACATTTATTGCACGGGCATTGCCGTGCAGGTACTGCTAGTAACTAAATAAAATCAAAAAGTTTCTATAAACTAAGATAGTCCTCAGACAATGAAAAGAAAGCAACAGCCCAAATTACATACACATATATGCATGGTTTTTTTTCATACTATAAGCTAAATTCTTGAAAAGTATACAGTAAGCATACTTTCAACTAACACATCACTCAAGAGCTGAAAATGCTTTTACGATAATGGGATAGATAGTTAAACAAACTATTATTAAACAAAGAACTAATCAGAATAAGGAAAAAACATGTAGTTGGAATTCAAGAAAATTTCTACATTGGAATTAACTTTAAAACAAATGTTAAAACTAAAAATTAGAAGTTCTAGAAAGTACTGAAAAAGTTTTAGAAAACAATCACCCCTGGTACGTAAAATGACAGCAGTTTTTCGGTCCAAAACGATAAAAAAAGCAGACTTTGGCGGGAAAAGCGGAACATTTGGACAGGTGAATGAAAGAATTGTTGTTTTTTTTCAGTTTCATCATCCATAGGGTCATTCAGGGGGAAAAAGAATTTTCTTCCTTCAGTCCTCGTACTGTATCAGTACTGAGCAACGATTTTGATGGTCGAAAGAAAAGTTCAAAGGATATTTGTCACTTGGTCAGATTTCAAAAAATAAAAAGTGACCAAAAAAGTGACAAAATCAATATTTTCCCCAAAAAAGTGACAAAGGGTGACTTTTGGTGACCAATGAAAAAAAAGTGACTTTTAGTGAAAAAAGTGACTTGGTGAGAGGCCTGTGTATATAGTTAAACTTTTACAATTATGAAAGGAGGGGAAAGAATAAAAGAAGCCCATACTTATCAGCTTACTCAATGACCCCCTATTGCGTTGGACAGGCAATCCTAGTTCTAAGAACCTGGTCGTACACAGTTGTGACTTCACGATGCCAATCACCCCCCAACCCCACCGCCCTATTCTTTAATCTCTTCAGTCCCAGTTGCAGGTACACATATGTGTACCTTCCAAGTTTCTATTTATATTTGCTTTCAAAGCAAATTATAATGAAAAAAAACTATGCATTATAAATCTACGATTGTAGCATTTATTTTTCATCAATCCTAATTTTTTTTCTTGGTATTATTCAGACCTAACAAAGGTTTAAGAACATGAAATTCATGGTTGAAAAAAAATCAGGACTGAAGAGGTTAAACCCATCAATGACATTGCACATGTTGTCCCATTGTCCTCCCATTCTTTTTTTGGAACTGAATAGAAAACATCCTACAAGTACGAAATTTTCATAGTATTTTAGATCTTTTTTGTTCGTTTTTCATTAGCACGTGGAAAATAGACTTAGTGAATTTTCGCATATTTTTACATTGAGGAGCTATCTTTTAGCATCTGTTTCTGGTTAGTTATTTAGTTATTTTTCAGATTATTTCCTGAATAGCCCCTAGTGCAAAGCCAACAGAGCTAAAATACAACGGTATTTTTCCCTTGTCTTATTTTTGCCCCCCCCCCCCCCCCCCCAAGAAAAGGTGTTGGAAACATATTTTCTGCTTGAAATTTAACTATAATTTTCTTCTGCGGAATATTTAGTTTCGTTTTGCTTGGCATGTTTTACCTTATCTTTCCATGTGATTTGTTTACAGATTTTTTCAATAAACTAATCAACATAATTAAAAACATTCTTAAGACATAATTTTGCTTTTCCAACCACTAAGAGTTTTTTTTAAAACCTTTACACAAAAATCAAATGCTGATTTTAAATCTTAAAAAATAGCAGATGATTAAAATCATGGATTTATCCTGGTTTATTCATTGCCAGAAAAACTTATCCTTGTTTATTCATCGCCAAAAAAACTTGCCTCTTTGAATACAACTTCTTGTGCCACTGTATTTGACAGAACTTACACCTAGGAATACTTGATGTCATGAATTCAAACATGTCCAATAACAGGAATTCAATTAAAAAACTCTTTATTTTGTGTCTTAAATACGTCTAATATTAAACCCAATGTTGAAAAAAGTTAAAGGGGCAATCTAAGCTATCTCATTGTAGCATCATTGTTGTTTTTTATGTATCAAATTTTGCTGAAAATTCGTCAATTTAATACATGAAATCAATGGATTATTGTGCATTTTCAAGATTTTATTTAAATATTTCGGGTTTTTATGCAGGCCCGTCATTTAGGGGGGGAGGGATCAATTATCCCCCCCCTGACTTTGAGTAATCAATGCATTTACATATAATTGGGCATGATTTTTGTTGCTTTCTGGTGAATATGTATTGTGTTTTTACCCTTTGCTTCCCCTCCCCGCCTTCCCCCCCTTCCTAGAAAAACTTGAAATGACGGCCTGTTTTTATGTTATTTTATTCACATATTTCGGGACTCAATTTTTTCATCAAAAGACCCACTTTTTGTTCATTAATGGGTCCATGGGACCCAGGTAGCAAATAGTTCAGAGCGAACACTGTTTTCCAATGAATAATTTGTGACAGGTCCGTTTTGCTTGATCAGATTTTTGTAAAGGGTCCGTTAACGGACCCAAATTTCCTCTCGTCAGACCCCTGCTAGAAGTCAAAAGGCTCTTGATAAAAGCGGTAATTGCATCGTTGATTTAAAATAAAAACTTTTAACAGTCAATTTATTTGAAAAAAAAAAAACATTACTTTCCGGTCCCCCTAATACCCATCAGATCTCACATCATACAGCTTCTACCTGTTTCCAAAACATCATGTGTGACATCATTTATGGACGGACCCACAGAGAAATCGGAAGAAAATTTAGAATTACGTATAAAGAGTGCGAATTAATGGACTGAGGAAGTACAGGAACTCAACACTCTACATACTTGCAATACCCCACCAACTCGTTTATTCCATTCATAGACCAGGATTTCTGCCCCCAGCTCGTTTACTTCCCATTCTATGGTGATGAGTGCTAAAAAGTTAGAAACTGCAGTCGATGGATGGAATAAACGAGGTGGAGTGTATTGTATGTTTCTGCCTTAGCCCTGGCTTTGGGGCGATTACTTACTGCTTTATTTTGTACATTCTGTTTAAGAAAATTGATAACAACATTGATTTAATTAAATTTGACTTTGTTGTTAATCAGGATACATAGTCTACAAAACTCTTTGGCAAAAAGAAACAACTGGGGGGCCAACCCTAACCAACCCCCTAAACCAGGGGTGGCCAACCTTTTTAGGGAGAGTGCCACTGTTTGGAGAGAAAAAGCTCAGCGTGCCACATTGTATTTTTCCAAAAAACTGAAAATTTTTGAAAAGTTAAAAACAGGTTATTTGTTATTATATTGTAATTCTTCTCTAAATAAAACATGTTTTCTCGTAAATCTGAGCAATTGAAATCTAAATGATAGTGAAGATAAAACAAGTCCGAACTTTGGAGTTATCGTTAATAAACACTTTTATAGGTTCTGTCAGTTGGCTTATGCTTAAAACAGAAACAAATAGCATCAAACATTCTATTCTAATCTTGAGAATCCTAAGAAGTTTAAGGGTTTTAAGTGCTATCAATTAATATTCAACGGTATTTAGATTTTTCTTCATTCATAACAAAAAATATTTGCTTAGAAGCATATTTGAACAAAACCTACAACAGCACCAGACGGCTAAAGTGTGTAAATGTGAAAAAAAAATTGTTGGTACAAATTTCTATATTCCGTGGATGACTTTCTGTTGAAGTAAACTTTTATTCTTGATGACCAATGCGAAAGGTCAGCAATTCCAATTTGGATTTCAGAAGGGTAACAAGTAGTGTCTTGCAGAGAAATACACAAAGAATGTGAAAAGATCAGAATTTTTTTTATCATCCTGAAAACCATCAAACTTAACACTGAATGAATACTTAAAATAGGTGTAAAATTTTCTCCATATATCATCGTAAAATTACTAAATTTGTGTTGTTACTTTCAGTATTAATTTTTAATGTTTTATTCTTTTTTCTCAAAAGTAGAGAGAAAGAAACTGAAGTTTCATCATAAAAGAATGTAGATGGCCTATACTTGTTTAGAAAACTTTTTTTTAGTGCAATCTTAAATTAAAATTACTTAAACGCAGGATAATAAGAGATAACATAGCTAAATTCGATTGCCATTTTTCATTCATAAGTAGCAAGTCCCCATTGCTTTCCTTCCAGATATTTTAAAAATCACACTTCCTAAAATTCTAAAATCTTATGACTACTTTTCCTTTGGACAGCTATTGCACATTTCAATGAAGGAGTAACTTGCCATACTCTCCTTTTTCTCTTGGGAAAGTTCACAAAACATTCAGAGCTCTAATTCACAGTTTGTTAATACAGTAAACTCTACAAGGTCAACAAACAGAGTAAAGGTTTCATTTCTTAGCAAGGAGTTGGTGGTAGATAATTCGGTGATACTTTTGAAGTTTTTTTCCCAAATTAGTTTTGAGTAATGTAACAAAAACAATTTAAGGGTCTTCAGTTGTACAACCATACCGAATTTTGTCCAATCTGGTTTCTTAATTTTAGTTGCAGAGAACTTTTTTTTTTTTCAAATTTCATCACCCATAGCTGAAACTATTGCAGATCAAGAATCCATTCTGCAGCATCGAAATTTTCATTCGTGACAAGCACAAATATGCTTTACAAAGCATTGTCTGTCGAAAGCGTCATAGCTTTCGTTGGATGTCCAAAGCTAACCCTAAATACTTTGCGCGGCATATTACAGATCCCTTGAGTGCCTATTTGAAAATAACATGTTTTTTCTTTCAAACATTATCGATTTTCAAGAACGTATTCTTCGAAAACCATTGAAAATGTGATAAATATGTATGAAAACAATTTCACAGCAAATTAAGTTAACTTTCACTTCAATTGGGAGCCCATTTTTTCTTCCATTTCCGACATACAATCAAAAACCCAAAAATATGCTCCCACAGCCCTCCCACATTTTAGCTCACCCCCAGGGTCGGGGACTTTCAGTATGTTTACCTACTAATTACTCCTAATAAATTTCTTACAGGGGAAATGCTGACTTTCTGCACTTCCGCAGTTCACTTTCATTAAATAATACCTAGGATAGGAAGCTAATTCATACTGCATATAATTTTTCAAACCATTGTCCGATTTCTCTGTGGGTCTGTCCATAAATGATGTCACACTTTTATCAGCATTTTGGACACCTCTCTACCTTTGTCATTCTGTACTTTTCTTAAACTACTTTTTATAAACATATTTTTATTAAAAAATGCTATGCATCAAACTTCTTTTTACACTTTTCCTCCCCCTTGCCACAGTCACAATTTCACTATCTGAACCCCCAGAATTAGGACAGGGGACATCATTTGTGAGCAATAATCTATAATCACTTCTTCATTGCCAATCAGAATTGTCGAATCCATCGAAAAAAGAGGAAATGCCTGATCCCTTTTCGCTTCAGTTTGATTTTTGTGAATGGCAAGTACTCTACTTTTAGCATGAAGGTGCGTGTTTAAAACTCTATAACTTTCGATTGGTTTAATAAAATGTAGCAAAGTAGCATATCAAATTGAAGGAAATTTAAAGTGCTACAACTTTGTCAACAGTATTTAAAAGAAAAAAATGACCTTGGAAGGCACTAGGCATAAATATTTGACAAAAACAGCGAGTTTTTCCAAAAATAATTTTTTTTTCCACAACATACACCCGGAAAATTATTGAAAATTAGACAAATATGTGTAGACATACTCTCATAGGAAGTTTATTTAGCTTGAATTTTTATTTTGAACCCATTTTTCCCACTATTTCCGCGATTTTTCGAGAAACCCAAAATTTGCTTCCCCCCTCTCTCCCATCTTTAGCTCACACCCCAGGGTCATTAACTTTCAGTATGTTTGCTTATTAACTTACCCCTAACAATATTCTGAAGTCAAATACTCTCGCATATTCCATGCACTCTACACCCCTATTTTGAGCACTCATTGACTGGACTACCTCCCCACTATCTGTATACATTTTTGATTTTTTTTATCCCTTTGCCAAATCAATTCCCGTACAACTGCCCTAGTGAAAAAGTCATTCAGACGAGTAGATTTTTAATTGTAAGTGTTTTGAAATTGGAACCATTATAATAATAACCATCAGGGGCGTACGTAGACAAGTCATTTTACGGGCAGCTGAGAAGAGACACTTTAACATAAAGGGGGGGGGGGGCAGCACATAAAATGTAGCTTAGGGAAGAAAATTTTTCAAATTTGTGATTGCAATGCCAATTTAAAATGTCAAAAAAAAAAAAACATTTTTACAAATCATTATACTTACTGTAAAAAAGTTAAGCTTTTGATCAAAATAGAAAATGACAAAATTAAAGTTTGACATTTTTTTCTTCATTGATGGAGGTGTTCCTAAATTACATGCTTGCAATATTTTGCAAGATTTATGTTTTAATATTGTTAATTTTGCAATTGTTCCTAAAACTGGGTTCCAATCACATTTGTTTAAATATAACTTTTTCGCCATCGAAGATCACCTAAGCGTTTTTAAGATTTTAATTTTAAAAAATTTCTAGAGATCAGCCAAATTTTAAAGTTGCCAAAGGTAGCTCAAAGCTACAATTTTAAGGCTTTAATTTCAAAAAAATTTCTCCAATACACCTTCCTTCCCTTGTCATCAAAGACACTGTAAACTTATGTTATTAAGATTCCAGTTTATGCATCTGTATCTTTTCTGGGAAAAAACCTTTTACCATTATATCAATAAAGATAGCATAAAATTGCATTTCAATTTGAAAAAAAATCCGGGTCAGTCCCTTTAATCACACTCTGAAATCATTAAAGCAAGTCTAAAGTTGAGTTTTAAGAATTAAAAAAAATGTGTGGGGAGAAAATCTAAACTCCTATCATCCTCTTTAAGTCTTATCAAAAATAGCTTGAAATAACTTTTTTAATGCTTTAATTTTGCAAAATCTTCACGAAAAACCCCAAAATTTGCAAAAAAAATGTCAAAATTTCCATTTTTAAAATACCAGTTTCAAAGTTTTTAAGGAGAAAAACCCTATTTTACACTTTTCTTTACATCACCAAGCACTGCCCAAAGTTCTTTTTTTAAGACTTCAGCTTCAAAGAATTCCTGGGAGAGAGTCTGTCCATGGAGTTTTCTAAGAACCTCCCAATTCCCCAATCGCTACTATAATTATACGTCCAGGCACAGATCCAATGGGGAGAGCGTCAGAGTGGTCACGATCCTGTCCTTAAACGACCAAATATAGCCTAAAACTGCAGTTTTGAAACATTTATTACAAAAAAAAATCGCAAAATACCCCCCCCCCCCTCCACCACTTTCGCACAAATTGCAACTTGAATCCTCTCTTCCGAAAATAACCCCCTTCTAAACAGGGTTGTTTGGTTTAAACCACGTTGGTTTAAACCAATCGATTTTTTAAAAAAAAACCATGCGGTTTTTTTAAAAATTGGTTTTTTTCCAAAAATGACAAAAAAAGAAGGAAAAAAATTCTTCAAATGTGTACATTTATTTTATGCACATATTAAAAAATGTAAAATTTAGTTTATGCAAAGTTGTAGACATAAATAATTAAGAAAAAGATTTTTTTGAAATTTATTAAAAGTTTGCAAAATTATGTTTTTTCAAATCAATATAACATTTCTCATTATGTAATATATTACACTGCCAAAGAGCAGATTCAGACAAACTTTCTTCATAACACATAATTTACATGAATAATTAATATTTATAAAGGACTGCATATGTATTTCAAAATTCAAAGCAATAATTGTTCCATTGCTGATGCTGTTTCTATTTGGAAAGAACTTAAAAAAATATTAGAGAGAAAAAATTAAGTAAGGATGTCCAAGAGTTTTCAGAAAGTAGATATAAATTGACTCTGACACCTGCCCAATTTTTTGCGTACATGTTTGACCCAAGATATAGTCGAAACGAACTGTTTGAACAAGAGAAGAAAGAAGCACTACATTTTGTGAAATTGAAACATCCAAGCAACTCCACGCTTTCACTCGTAGTGAAATTCAGTGCAAAATCCTCACCTTTTGAGGAGCATTATTTTGATCCAAGTGTAATACAAGAAGTTACTCCATATGAGTGGTGGAAAAGTCAGCAAACTCAAATAAATGAATTCAACGATAAAGTGTTCACAGAAATTGAGCAGCTGATTACAGCAAAAGCCTCATCTGCAAGTGTTGAAAGAATATTTTCAACATTTGGATTCGTTCAATCAAAAATTAGAAACAAATTAGGGTTGGAAAAAGCTTCAAAGCTAGTTTTTTTATTCAAGGCTTTTAATTGATTGAAATACATGTATTTTTTTAAAATACAGTTTAGGGAAAAACTTTCTCTTGGTTTAAATTTGAATCAAAATGTTTTTAAAGCCATAGTAAATATAAATGAGACAACCTACATATAAATATTTGAAATATATGTAAAATATTGTTTTACAATAACACAAAACCAAACTTCACGTCACAATAAAATATGTAAATCCATTACATTATAAATTATTATTTTTTGTTATTTAATATTTTGAACAAAAAAGCAAGTTTTAACTCTTTTGCAGAGCCATAACATATGTGCGAGCACTGAATGAATAATTTCAAGTGATAAAAATATTTATTCTTTTCTGAAGCTGATTTAGCAGTAAATATTTGAATACTTTTAAATATAATCGGATTGCATTTTTCAATTTCTTGCAGAAGATGTTACATTTTCTGCAAAATATATTTCATGAAACAGAATTTGCTACTAATTTACTTTTTCTAAGGAGTCTGTACATTTTATATTTTGAATTCCAATGCTATTTCTGCTTACTTGTTTACAAGTCATGAGGTGAAACTTTTCTTTTTGAATTTGTTTAGATTATGCTTGAAAATATGCTTTTTTCCCCCTTATTTGATAATTATTATTATTTGTTTTGATATAATAAATTATGTTTTTCTTGGATCATCACTATTTTTTGTTTCATCCTGCATCATATCTGCTTCTTGTAGTATTTCCTGAGAGGTCTATGCATTCGTACCAATATATTAATTGAGTTTATTTCAATCAATATTTTCCTATAAAAAGCTATTTTAATGATGTAATTAATAGGGATGGACCGGATATCCGGTAACTATCCGGTATCCGGCCTATCCGGCTGATATTTTAAGTATCCGGTACTTCCGGATATCCGATCCGGCTGACCACCCCGGATACGGATATCCGGAAGATTTTTGCAGGATATCCGGCTAAGTATCCGGTATTGATGTGGGGAATATCCGGAATTGATGTGAGGGTTATCCGGTATGATGTGAGGACCTAATTAAATATTTTCTTTTTTATAAAAATCTTAGTTAAAAATTTCATTGTTTGATAAACCTTTTAGATGATGTAATTACTTTTCATCTTTCCTTTTTACCAATTTTTGCTTCTAAAAGAAAAATTGTGTTATTCCTCCGACAGTGTACTGGAAATGGAAGCATTCTGCATATTTGATTTTTCACAATTGCCAGATAAAATATGATTTGTCTTCAGCTTTTCAAAAATATTTAGTTAAAATATTTAGAAAAAAAAGGCTACAAACCTTCAAGGATTAATGTGCGACAAAAGTTTGAAAAAAACTTACGATCATATCGTTAGTTCATAAAAATTAATCGCAGTAGCTTTTAATATAAATTCTCAAATTATTTTATTTATTGAATTCTTTTATTTTTAGTTTTTGTGCTTCTAACAAAAATTGCGATCTATTAACACCCAATGATGTTGTAATTAGATATTTTTTACTTTGCCACTATTATTGCTTTATTATAATTGAAAATAACATACACTAAATAACCTATCTAACATTGACGAAAGTTTTCTTTTAGATAATGAAAACATCTGTCCCCATGAATCGTCGCAACTTAAAACCATGCTTTTTTTTTGAAAGAGTTTAAATGTGTTAAGAAATTTTGAATTTTGCACTTTGTTTCGTTCTTTCTTTTTGTAATACCTTCCTTTCAGAAAAGATATTTCTCTGCTACTAGAATCTGTTCACGTCTGTCGCGCCGCTCCGTAACTCCTCGAGAACATGTTGAGCATGACCCTCAATAACATTCAATCGAGTTTCGATAACTCAAAGCTTTATAAACTCAAATATACCTTCATTTCAAAGTTTTCATTTGGTCCCAAATTCTTGAAAAGACGGTAGGAACTGCTTGTAACTCGAACTATCAATAACTCTAAGTTTTTAGCCGGTCCCTTGGGACTATGAGCTATTGAGACTTGACTGTATTTAAGATGTTAATTTGCATCTTTAGAAAGTGTAGTTTGTCGTTTAGAATTTAAGTAAAACTTTAAGTTAATTATTTAGATATAAGTTTATTAATTTATTTTTTAAAGTGAACATGTTTAGAATAATTTTAAATAATAATGATAATATATCGGTCATTTCAGCGAAAATGGTACAAATCAGTCCCGATACTTCAGAATTTTGGGAATTAATTTTAATGTTTACCACCAATTAATTTTATTTTTTTTATTTGTTCTCCATCTAATTGTGTGTAACCAAGTATTACTTATTTAGGCATAAGCCATTTATAAAGGACCCCCCCCCCCCCAAAAAAAAAAAAATCTTTGGCAAAAGAAGGAAAAAATGATCTGCCCCAGCTTCAAATTGCTAGGACTTAAAATGCAATTTAAGATTAAGCTGAAATGCAACAATAAAATCATTTGCAATGCACAGCACAAAAAATGCTTCTGACACCAGGCCCGTCATTTAGGGGGGGGGGCAGGGGGGGTCAATTGCCCCCCCCCCTGACTTTGAGAAATCAATGTATTTACATAATAGTGGGCGTGGTTTTTTATGTTTTCCGATGAAATTGCATTGTGTTTGGACCCTTTGCCCCCCCCCCCCCTGGAAAAACTTGAAATGACGTCCCTGTCTGACACCCTTTATGCTGATTTTTATGTATCTAAACAAAAAAATCTTGGAAAAACACCTATTTATCTTTGTTTCTAGATTTTTTTTATGTTTCAAACTGTCCACTCTGTTACAAGCCTTTCAGAAATAAAATAAGCAATCGCATTCAATGTGATATTTTTTTTAATAAGTACAAGTAATGTATCTGCTTTGATTACTTTGATATATTGAATTATGTAATCAGTAACTAAGATAAGCCTGAAATTCTTTGCTGACGATAGTTAATTTGCACTGTGGGATGTCCACTCTGTTACAGTCGCATTAATAGTGCAAAAAATATTTTTTCTTGAAATTGCAGACAGAATTAGTTTTAGGATGCTTAGTTCATTTTATACTTGTTCTGTAATTAACTTTTCTTTACGATTAGAAATATATTTTTCAAACCTCATTTGTCTCCTCTGTTACACAAAGTGGTCGAACTATTCAAAACCCTTAATGAATGACTCATATATACAAGCCATTTACACTTTATTATGCACAAATAAACAGAGAATAATTTTTAAAACAATGATTAGTTGGCGAAAATCACTTCATTTGATAAACTTAACTCGACAATTTTAGACATGATTTGTACCATTTTGGCTGGAATAACCAATAAATATAATTTGCATCTCGGAATGTATCTTTATTTTTTCAAAATGAAGTTGAATTTCGAGGTGATCGTTTAAGAATTAGTTTATTAATTTGTTTTTAAAAAAGTGAATATGTTTAGCATGACCCTTTATGTATTTAAAATGATAATTTGCCACTTTTAAGAATGTGTATCTTAATTTTTTGGAACTAAAGTAAAATTTCAAGTTGATTATTTAAGTAAAGTCTACTCATTTGTTTTTTAAAAAGTGAACAACTTTAGCATACCTCTTAAAAATATATTTAAACTGCTGATTTGAATCTTCAGAAAACATGTTCTTTTGTTTTTTGGAGTTATATAAAATTTTTAACTGATTATTTGAGTATAACTTTATTATTAATTATTATTATTTAGCACACTGGTCCTGTTTTAATATTTTCTTCTTTAACTTGTATGTTAGAAAAATTACATGCATATTATTCTTTAAAAAAAAGAATTTCAAAGTAAAATTTTGCTTTACATTATTGCAAAATTAGAAATAAGAAAATGTGTTACTTTGTAATGAAGTTTAAATTCATGAAATTCTAATAAAATATGTATCAATTTGAAGAAAAAAACGTTTATCTGAGCTTAGTTTTTTTTCCTTTTTTCTTTGTTTCTTTCTTTTTTTTAATATTGGTGAAATATTTAATAACTGTATCATTTACATAGAAACCTATTGAAATGATATTGAAACAGAAAAGCTTTAAAATTTGAACTAAGAATAATTAAAAGTTTAAACTTTGAGTATATACAGAAATATTTAATTCAATCTTTTAAAGTTTCGTCTATTTTGATAAAAATACATAATTTAGAAAGAAATCACAATATGCTAGTGTTTCATTTCATATGTAGCGCCACTCCTGTACAAATAAAATAGAGGCTTTAAAAATTAATTTAAATGTATTCAACATGTTCTTAAGGAAATATTATGCGAGAAACAACTTTGATTTATTGTTTTGAAGCTGCATTACATAAAAATAAGCGAACATGCAATGTAATTCTAATGCCGGATATCCGCAGGATATCCGGTCGGATATCCGGTATCCGGCGTGTGATGAGCCACCGGATATCCGATATCCGGTATCCGGCAAAATCACTATCCGGTCCATCCCTAGTAATTAAATTACAATGTTTTGCTCTTATCTCCTTAAATAGTCAAGAAATGTGGTTTTATGACTGTTGAAGATTGATTGATTATTAATTACACCAAATTTTTATTACTTTCTGAAAAAAAAAATATTTTTTTCGAAAATTATATTAAAACTAAAAAAACCTGGTTTAAACCAAAAAAACCGGGTTTTTTGGTTTTTTTCAAAAAAACCGGGTTTTTTGGTTTTTTTCAAAAAAACCCGGGTTTTTTCCAACCCTGCTTCTAAACCAGAAAGCGGATCCACCCTTATATGCTATAACTGCGTTTTTAAGCTACAATTTCGAAGCATTTGATGGGAGAGAACTTCCGAAAACTCTCTTCCTTGAGCATACCTGCCAACATGTTTACTTAGAAAATCTTACTATTTATTTTCCTATGAAATCGTACTGAGACAACTTTTTCCCCATAGCATTTGTATTTTTTAATGAAAATCAGACATTAAATAAGTTATTGTAATTATATCACGGTCACTTTCAGTATTTTTTTTTTTTCATTTTAATTGATATTTTAACTTTTCTTTATATTTTTAACTGAATAAATTCATTTCCGTTGCAATTTTCAGTGACGTATGTGTTAAATATAAGCATGCTGATAAAAAAAAAAGCATGAAAAGAAAATAAATGAAATAAAATAAAGTAGTTTTCGGTTGTCATGTTAAAATATTTTCTAACCATCAAAAATATAAAAGCACTGACCAGATGTTAAAGGATTGGAATGTCAAGCAAAAGAAGCGATTTTACGAGAATCGCGGGTAGAATGTAAACATGTAAAATGGGGAGGAAAAAATTTATAAATTATAAAAATACATAATAAAATGTGATAACCTAAAGTAGCATATGTCAATGTAACCTAAAAATTTCGCAAATGTTGCAATATTTGCACAATGCAAAAGGATTGCAGTCTCAACCACGCGGATCAGTTTTCCGCGAAGTACGCTTTCAGTGCTGAAATATGACGAAGTTTAGGCTTTGCCTCGCGTATGAATACATGTAACGATGTATTTTAAAGAAGCTTCGTCGTTGAAATGTAGTTATATATGGAAAAAAAATGGAATTAATGAAAAATCTTAAAAACGTACGATTTTACACCTTTACCGTACGATCGTACAAAAGGGCAAAAAAATGTACATTGTACGGCCAAAACGTACAAGTTGGCAGGTATGCTTGAGTTATCAAAAGATATCTATAAATTAGGGGTACAGCTTCTAAAAAAAATTTTGCCCCATCACTTTTTATCCCCACTTGCCACCACAGGAGCTAGATGAATGAACAAGTATTAATCGTTGTTTCTGAACATTTACTTGCAGTATATAAATACTTTCGTGCAATAAATGTAAAGGACAACAACGTTAAAAATCACAAATACGCAGGAACACTGCAGACACGTGTTTCAGCATTACAAGGAACGCCTTTTTCAATGCAGAAAAATTCTGAGCTGATGGATGCACAGACATTTGACAAAAGCAGGGTGTAAAAAAATCAATGATTTTTTTTAAATAAAAAAAAAATCGGAGTTTTTTGATTAAAAAAAATTAGAAACTTCGGTTATTAATTAATTTTTATTTATTAACAACTTACCTTTAAGTTTTAAAAATACAAAAACACCTTTGAAGTAAAGCTTCACCAGTAAGAAACCCAGAAAAAAGTGTTAGGAGCCAATCTGAA
Organism: Uloborus plumipes; assembly: GCA_038373865.1. NCBI lineage: Eukaryota > Metazoa > Arthropoda > Arachnida > Araneae > Uloboridae > Uloborus > Uloborus plumipes. Next base: position 144,363 of record JAXGGA010000641.1, read on the forward strand.
AATAATCCTGTCTACTAGATAGGATAAAAATCAAATGGGGCAGAAAGCTCAACCCAAACCTCACTTCATTCAGCCCCCCCCCCCTCTTTAGTTTCCTTTTGCTTTATAAAGCTGGAATATGTTCCATTTCAGCCACTAATAAAGACTGCCCCCCCCCCCCTCACTTGCTAATACAAGGCATAGAAAATTTATCTTCTGCAGAGGTGGCGCTAGGAAATGCCCGACAGGGGGGCAAGCTTCCCCGACAGGGGGGCATAAATATAATTTTAACATTTACAGTTCACTGACCCCCCCCCCCCCCCCTCCAATCTTTCCATTATTTATGATGCGTAAACACAAAAGTAATAATTCTTACCTCTAACAAAACAAATACGAATTTTGTATTTACAGTTTACAATCAAACTAAAAAAAGATGATTGAAACTAAATAAAATGATAGAAACATACTAATACAAGTTTTATTATCCGAAATAAATAGACACACAGAGAACGAAATTATTAATTAATGAAAATTTTGAAAATTTTCCCGAGTTTCACCAGCTTAGTTACGTTCGTTTTTTTAATTCTATTTATTATAAACGAAAATGTCGTGGGGACCCCCCCCCCCTCCTCCGATTTTGTTTTTTGAAAAGAAATGAAAAGAAAAGTATGTTTCGTAAATTAAACATCACTCCATTTTTTATTAGAAATTATTAATTTCCCCACAAATATTTTTATTTCTTAAAAATCCTAATTCTGAAGTCCGAGTAAAAATGTTGGATTGAATTAACAATTTTGGAGTGATACCTTATAGTATACTACAAGTTATCACTTCAAAATACCGAAAATTTTCAACTTTTCATCGGCTACGCTTCTTGTGCTAATTTTTCTTATTTTATTTTAAATGACATGCCACCCGAATTTCAAAATAAAATGCTGTTTTACTTTCGGTTTTTTCGAAAATATTATTTAATTATTGAATATAAGACTAATAATGAAGAAACATTTTAAATACATTTCTATTTAGTTTCATCTTTACATCACTTACATTAAAAAACGAAAACCATTAGAACTTTATTTTGCGAGCTTTTTTGGCTGCAAAAGCTTTTACTATACCATCAAATGATAACTTAGACAATAATGATAATAATAATAAAAACAAAAATAAATACAAGCTGAGTAACCTTAAATATTTTAAAAAATAGATAACTAAATACCAAATGAGTAATTGTTTTCCTTTTCATGTTGACTATTATATTTAATACGTTTGAAAACTATTTGAAATGAAAGAAATATTAAAAGCCTTAAATACTTAGCAAATGAAAAATATTTTCATGAATTTCACTTTAGAAAAAATCTCAAGTAAAAAATGTAAATTTTACATTTAAACTATCCAATATTTAGCATTAAAAGAAGTGTACAGTGAAATTTTAAGAAATTTAGAAATCCTAAACTTTACTGTGTAAGGAAAGGAACGAGAGCATTAAAAAAAAGATATCATTGAATAAATGCTTATTAATTAGCATTTGTTTATTAAATGCTTTATGAAATATCACATATTATGGCTGAAAAAATATTTTGTACAATTTATTTGTTTAAAACAAGAATTTAAATTTGAAAATTGGTACTTTTTATTAACGCGATAATTTTCAGGAACAAAAAATTTCCCCTCTTTTACAAAATTCTTACATGGCGATTGAATTTCTTTAACTCTCCCACTCTCTACGCCAACCCCGTATTGCAGTGATTGACCAAAAGTAGCCAAATTTTAATTCTTACATTAACTAAGTAAAATGGTTTGTTTAATGATGTTTATTCGGAAACTCAATTAAGTGATTTACTTTAAAACAGGTCATTTTTATTATTCAAATTGTTTATAAATATATATTTAAAATATTTTTTTAATAAAAAATGCGAGCATCCATGTAGACTTTGATGCTTAGCAGTTGCTGAATAATCTTACCTGGTTAAAGAATGAACCCCTCCCTAGTTTCTGAAAACGGGACACAGTTGATAAAACTTAGAAGGTGAAAAATTTGCATTTAACATTTTCTGTATTGCTTGCCACTAGGACTGTCCTGAGGGTGCCAAAATTAGATTGATAGTAGATTTAAAATTTTTCATATGAGTTCAATTTCTAAAAAAACCATAGAGCATTTTCTAAAACGAGAGAGAGAGAGAGAGAACTTTGAACTGAATCTCCATTGTGAGAGATTTTTCTCAAAGAATGAGAGAAATTAATCGACAATGTTCAAAAAATCTGTATTACATCCTGTTAATTAGATAAACAATATCTTACCCGTACTCCTAACGTGTTTTCCATTCAACTACTATGATAACAACGAAGAACATAGATGATTTTCTTTTTCCCGCACTTTAATCCTTTGCCTGTTTTGTGCACCAGATGATTTTTTAGACATATATAATGAACTCTGTACTATATGAATGTCATAGAGAAATAAGGCAGTATTAGAAGAGAAGAAATAAAACCGTTGTGAGAGCTAAAGATGTCGTTTAGTGAATGATTCTACTGGTGACAGATAGATAGGGGTTGGGGGGACTTGGCTCCAATTCCTAAAACAGAGGCGACCGACAAGGGAACGCTGCAAGGATTTTCCCCTAGGCCAGTGGGGTGGACAATCTTTCGTCATTGTAAGCTAAAAGGAAGACACCATGTTGACAGTTTTATTGCAGTTTAATCTTGGAAAAGAGACGCATTTTCCGCTTCTTTGTATCGGGGTGCTTTCAAAAGCTTCACTTCTCGGAGTGGGTGATTCAAGATGAAACTTTAACTGGTCACTCTCTAAAAGAAAATATATTCATGCCATTTACTGCACCCTCCTCACTTTCTCTCCGTCAATCTTTCCTACGTCTTTTAAACATTAAAAGACATTTCTTTAAATTCTTCCTGTGCCTGCATTGAGCCTTTTTTTAGGGAGAGCTTTCTTTTAAAAATTAGTCTTTTTTTTTAAATAATGAAAAAAAAAATAATATGCAGTTACTTAGCCAGTTCAGCGCCCCTAAAATCTGGCGCCCGGGGCACGAGCCCCGTCAGCCCCCTCTAATTACGTCATTGCTAACCCCCCCCCCCCCCAACAAATGTTCTTTGCAAAAAACATCTAAAATTATAATCACTTTAAAAGTTTCTTTTTAGTTGAGAGGCATGGAAATTCTCTCTCCTTTGGTTTTTTTCCCGCATAGGGCAAAACTACAAAGTACTATTTTTTCCATTCTACACTTCCAACAGTAAAAATTTAAAATAGTTTCGTCTACACTTATAGGATAATTGCTGAACGCTCTGTAGGCGAAGTTTTCAAATCCTGTTAAAGAAGAAAAAATATTGCGCATTTCACCATATGCTGATTTAAATACAATAGAAAAAGAGAAAAGCTGAAAAAACTAAACCCGAAGCTCAGAAATATCCGTAAAAGAGACAAAATTAAAAATGAATGGACAAATCGATATTAAAGGATATATACATACGAAAAAAACGGAGAAAGAGATCAATTTCGTGCCATCTTTTGGGCTTTAGTTTTTTTCACGTGTTCTGTCCCAAACTTTATTTATTGGAAATCCCTTTCCTACTCCAGCCTAGCTCATACGACAGAATTAGCAAATTTATATACACTATTTTTAAAAAAAAGAAAAAAAAGAAGAAAATAGCAAAAAAAAAAAAAAAGCCGCCCAATGCCAAAACAATCTCAAACTTGCTTTTCCCAGTTCTGACCTTTCATCGAACTTAAAATTTTTATTACTTTAAAATAAAATTAATGATTACAAATGTTATCAGAATCTCTACATTTCATAACCAATACATTTCAGCAGGCCTGCCTTTGGCTGGGGGATCGGAGACGAAAGCAATGCTGCACCTGATTTTGGGAAATTAATAGATTTACAAGTGGGTGTGATTTTTGCTATTTTTGGTATAATTGACGATGAGTATATACCCCTTGTCCTCCTTCTGGAAAAACGTAGGAAAAAATCGTATCTTTTTGTGAAATTTAAAAATTACTCAGTGCATGTTTACACTTAAAACAAATTTTCCAGTGGCATAAGTGATCTTCCCAAATACATTTTATGATGATTTCGAGTTGATTATATTTTAAACCGCGGAAATATAAATTGACACAAATAATAGCACTTTTAATTTAATCAGCTCAGTTAAAATCAATGCTATCCATCATTCTTATTGTAACCGGCAAGCGGCAAAAGACTACATTCTGCAAATATCGTTTAATATTTTAAAACCATCGGCATAGTATAACACAACTATAAATTACATCGATAAAAAGTTATACATTTTTTTCTTTTAAAACAAATGTACATGCATGTTAGAGAAGGATATGCAATGCAATTAAATAACAAATTGAAAAGCAAAGCTCTATCATTTCTTTAAATGAAACACAATAAGTTCTTACCTCTGTAATGAAGAAAATTATTTTCAGCTGTAACTGCACTTTCGTCTTACAATACAAGTGCCCTAACTCATTAGACCGAACTTTAAATTGCGTCGAACCACTAGTTACTAGAATCGTCCAACTGTCCTACTACTTTTCGAATCCCATGGCCCACCAGACTCTTCTGTCGAGTGAACCTCAGCGCTTTTGAAAAGTTTCCTCTGAGGTCTTCCATACGGGGACCTAAGCATTTCCCCTCTTCCCATCCTACATTTCCTTTGAAAATTTCCGATAGACTAATTGTCACCACGGTCCTTACGCTGATGGGCTTTTTACGACTCAAGTAGCTGCAATCTGCTTTGTATCGTCCCTCGTTCGCAAAAAACGGGAAATTTGCACACTACCCCCCACAGCAGGCAATGAATGACAGGAAATCATTAGGGGGCAATTCATCGAATCGCCATCGGGGAGATCGGAAAGTGTCTCTGAATGTCAATGAATGTTTGTTCAAAACACGCTACAAACGATTTTCGTGTGTGGTCTGATTAGGAAGAAAAATTAGATTTCTCCTTTTCCTCCTTTTCAGCAAAGAAACTTTGTCCAAAACAAAGTAAACAAGATGAGAGTAGAAGGATGGATCACGAGAAGATCACCTACCAGGAGGTTCCCGTGTTCTGCATTGGATAAAAATTCGCGCTATTTTTCTGATAATGGAAATAATTTAGATTTTATTTATTTATTTATTTTTTTTTGGAAAAAAAATTATTTCTTTGGAAAATTTTACCTACTCTGTCGGAATCAATCAGATTTCTATCGGAAAATATTTTAATGTCGGAAATTTTTTTCCGACGAGCTCGGAATTTTCCCCGACGGGGGGGGGCAAGACGCTTCCGACAGGGGGGCAATTGCCCCCCCCCTGCCCCCCACCTAGCGCCGCCACTGATCTTCTGTTTGGTTGTTTTTGTTTTTTCTTTTCACTGAAAGTATATCACACACATTCTACCAAATCCCTCCCCCTTCAATTCACTCTTTACAACACCTGCCCTGCACCTGCATGTATTTTCTTAATTTCACATATTAGACAACCAATAGCACTATTTGTGCATACAATACATATTATTTCGACTGCAACCTTCCAGCATCTGTGGAGGGGGGATCAGTAGGATTACTTTTCCATTTATTAGATGGAAATCAAAGCTCTAAAATAAAATGGTAAAAATAATGAAATTGGGATTGTCTAAGAGAATTTTTTAAGAATTAAAATAAAAAGTGATTTAAATCAATGATTTTTTTTTAAAAATCAATTGATTTAAATCATTGACACCCTGGACAAAAGCAACGGGAACAGAAGCGAACAGCTTAACAAGCAAACAAAGTTAATTATCCGAATACCAATAAAAAATTTAAGCCAAAAAAGATCCAATGGGAAAATTTTCCCATTTGGTGAACATCTAATTTTAAAAGAGCTTGACTTAGCTCATTTTTCTAATTTTTTTAAGGAGTATTACTTTGAGTTTGATATAACTATTTTAAAATTTTATTCCCAAATTGAGCTTCTAAGACTGCATACCAGTGCCGTACGCAGACAAATCATTTCAGCGAGCAAATAATATTCCAATTTATTTCGAATCATTTGAAAACTTAGATTGCAATTTTTTTTGAACCAAAGTTTTACAAATTCAAGTTTTGACATTGTGATAATGATAACAATACATAGAAGTAAAATTTAGTCATTTTAATAATAGTAGGAAAAAGGTTACGATTCTGAATAAAGAAATGTTCCATTTTATAATTTCTTGTGTTTTCAACATACTTCAGTAACAACTGTAAAAGATTTGACAGAGTCTGTACATCATTTTTTGATTTAGAAGAAAAGGAACACAAAGCAGCACTATCACCTTCATACAGTTTTTTAAGAAAGATGGCTGATGACCGATATTTTGTTTCAAGCTACAAGCTTTTGTTGTTCCAGCAGTTTTTACCTTAGAATAGGGGTGCACAACCCGCGGGCCAAATGCGGCCCACCGCGTAGCGATGTGCGGCCCGCGAGTGCATCCTTGTATTGAAAAAAAAAAAAAAATTTCTTAGAAAGAAAAAATTTTTTTTTTCAAAACTTTCTTTGAACTCAGAGGGGGGAAAAAAATGCAAAAGAAGGTTTTCCTGATAAGATTTAAAGTAAACACACACCAAATAAAATTGCCCCAAAATTTGTTTGAAGAAAAATTTTAGGACTTAATTAAAAAGAGTAGAGGGTTTTAGGAAAAAAGAGTAGACCTGAAAATTTCAATTTTCAATTACTAACCAGTGGACAGTTCACCCTTATAGTTTGCTAGGCACTGATTCAAACCAAATAATTGTTACAGAAACAACCATGACATGAAAAAAAACCCTTTACACACATTTTGAAAAATATTATTTTTTTAAATGTTTCTCTCCTCAAGGCCTATGTTTCCTACTTGAATGTTAAAAATTCTGCTTATTTCACTTTTGCTTGTTGAATTCTTTGCAATTTTGACATCTTATGTGTTTTTTCGGTGCCACGTGTAAAGCGTAATTTTAGAGTTTGAGTAAAATTTTCTCGCAATCTTTTAGCATTGGCTTTCAGGGCAAGATATTTTTTCTTATTTGTGCAGTAGTGCACTATACAAAAAATATTGAGCAATAATACAACTGCATTTTTCAAAATAAATACGATTTTTTTAACCACCATTTTTTAATTTTTGCACTCACCATATGGCAAATGGATATTTTTCGGAGTAAAAAACCTAAACATTAAATCATTTGGAGTTCGTTTTCATGAAGCTCATGAAAGAGAAAGGGCTAGTTGCCTTTCTGACCTCTGATATATGCAAATCAAGTTTCTAATAGAAGGGGCTTTTACAGTTCTAAACAACTTTACCTCCATAATAAAAAAATATGAATTAAAATACAAGCATGTTTAGAATTTCATCAACAAACACAACAAAATTGGTAGAAAAATTTCAGTCTCAGCCATCCAATTGAAAATTTTGATTTCATAGCATTTTCCTGAATTTTCAGTTGTATAATGTTTAATTTTTCGTATGATTACTTTTTTGTTATCTCATTATTTTTAGTATTTATGCAATTCCCATCTGTTAGCAGTTTTGTCTTTGCACTGGCCTAGTTGCTTTTGCACTGTTTGCAGTTTTTGCAAGAGTACTTTTTGAATCTTATAATTGATTTTGCATTGTTATAAGAAAAACTGCTTAGGATCAGAAGCTCAAAACCATTTTCTTCACTGGAACACTTTTACCTTTCTAATTAACCCTCTGAATCATGTGCATGCAATATTTTGCAGTTTTGTGTTTTAATTAACTTTACTTATTAGTTTTTGCCCCCAAGTCATTTAGTGAAAAGATTCAGTATTAATCAGAAAATCAATTATGTGTACAAATTTTTCTTACATTTATTAACATCAGCAAAGTACTGGTGATGTTAATGCAAAGCCCATCATTTTTAAAATTTTCCTAAAGGCAAAGGATATGTACTCAATGCAAATGATGTGATAAAATATTAAAAAAAGACAATTTCTCAAACTTGGGGGGCGGAGGGGCAATAACCCTACCCTTCATGACCCCTCCAAATGATGGGCTCGCTGCGGCCCTTCAATAAAGCTCCTGTTACGTGTGCGGCCCTTCGCTGAAAAAGGTTGTGCACCCCTACCTTAGAACAAGAGTGACATATGAATAAATATTTAACCACGTAGTCAAGAGATGAATTGCAAATTTCTACATAGAGTTGCAGCTCAATCCAGAACATTTCTGCTACTGCTACTAAGATCCAGAGAGCGAATTTGCTAAATCCCCGTTGACAAGGAAAATACTATCTTGACAGTCCAGCAAAACAAATCCAATAACCGTGGTCTTCACTCTTACTTTCAATAACAATGATTAAAAAAACAATGAATCGTATGAGGACGATTTAAATCTACTCGTGAAAAGAAAATTTTATGCTTATAATTTAACAGAAACGAAACGTATGGATCACACATTAAAAAAGAGTACGTGTTAATAGCGCAAAAAAAATTTACCTCTGCGTTGTTTCTAGTCTGGTTATCAGTACTCAAAATCTTTGAAAGAATTGTGCTGAAAGAACTGATATCCATCATCACGATTTTAAATTAATAAATATATAATAACACGCGGTGAAAAAAACAAAATGAGCTACTTGCCGCCTTGCGACACACGAAACAGTCAACAGAAACGCACGAGCTCGCGCCTTATGTCGATGCCACCAAGTTTTTTAGAAATTATATCTTCGGGGGTGGGCTCGTCCTATATCCTCGGCGTTCTTTTCCGAAAATTTGGTTAACTAGTTCAAAACTGTAAGTGCTAATCCACAGAGTTTTCATTGCACTGGATAGTAACAGCATTTTAGTTTAAGGGCCGAATTTAAGTAAAACACCATTGCAATCACTTCGAGGCGATCGCAACAGACCGAAATTGCAATCTCTACTGGAATTGGGGATTTGGGAATTTGCGATTGCATTGGTGAGTTGCGATCGTCCGCGTTTCACTTGAATTCCTGCCTAAGACACGCAATGGTAATTAATAATTTTTGTGTTTTTCAATCTTTAAGAAATGGTCTAGTTAACCCGCCCACGAAGACAGGAGTTTTCAAGAAACGCTTTTTAAGCGCAGCAAATTATTTGCTATTCAAATGGTCACGTACTTCGAGCTGATGAATTCATTCCCCCCAAACAAGTTTGGGTTGCAAAGGAGATAAACACCTTTCATGATACGACAGGTGACGGTTCAAAACCGCTCACACTCTTTCTTTTTTTGGAAACCAGTAGTAACCACCATGTGCCTAAATTGCAACGTGGTTCACATTTGTTTCACATCTGTGCAGTGGCGGATAGCACTGCTGCCTTATAAGCAGGGCCCGATTAATATATCATGGGGCCCTAGGCTAAATACTTTTTTGGGGCACCCTGTATACTGAGGCTTTACAATTTTAAGCATACAATGAAACAAATTTAGGCATTGACTACAGCAATTTTTGCCATTTGGGGGGCCCCTAAATTGTGGGGGCCCTAGCAGGGCCGGTCAGACCAAGAAATTCCACACAAGCGATAATAATTTGGCGACATCAACTACTTTTCTTTTTCCATCAGGTATCCACGTTCCACACCTGCCGGTATGTGTATGAGAGGCATTAAAAATATACACATGGGAATGATAAAAAAAAACACGAATTCCTGAGATTTAAGTTTTTAAAAAATATTTTTCAAAACGGTAATTTTACATAAAATGTTCGGAGAAAGATAAAAGAGATTAATACTAATTGATTGGTTTTAAGTTCCTCGAAAATTAATGTACCCTTTACTTTTATATATCACCAAAAACAGCCCAAAATGTCTTTCTTTCTTTTTAAAACTTCAACTTCCAAGAATTACCGGAGGAGAGCTCTCGAACTTTCTCCCCGTTTTCCTAGAGTCCTTTCATATAGGACTCTACGTTTTCCTAACGTTGACAAAAACTATACTAAAACTATGTTTCTAAAGCTTTAGTCCCAAAGCACTTATATCACAGTCTTCGAAACCTGCCTTTCTTGTGTCACTCAAATATAGTCTAAAATAAGGCCTTCAGCTCCGAAAAAAATGTTGCCCACTCACTTTTTTAAATCCAGTCACAGCTATTGCTTATTTTAAAAAAAAATATCCTTCAAAATGGGATACTTTCACCTAAAGAAGAAGAACAACGGTGGCAACAGCTGAGAAATGAAAACAAACGCACGTGGTAATGTTAGCGGCCGTAGACTAGACAAGTTCATCTTAAAACTTAATTTTTTTCAAAAAAAGAAAAGGATTATTAACTTTATTCTTACTTTTAAAGATGAATTTATATAGTTTTTCAACTATGTGAAAGAGTGATTGGGTTTTAAAACGTGGTGTTGTTGCTAAAAAGAGCTCTGTTTGTATCGCCCTGATCTGTGGAACTCATGGATATCACTCATAGCGTCATAGCTCCAAGGTGTTTATGTTACGTTCGCGTATGCAAGTAACGAAGTTAACTCTGTGGTGATCACTTTTTGTGATGTACTTGCTCGCATTCTATTTTTGTGACCAAGAAACGGTGATTTCCGTTAATAACCTGTTTCATTACTTGTATAATATATGCATTTTTTTTTCTGAAAGTGTTTTGCTAAATCTACATTTCATGATTGGTGCTAATTTGATTTTGCTAATGAAATCATCTTTAAGAAACTTTCAGGAGGATATTTTCACGTATTGATATTATTAAACGTGCAAAGCTTCAAATTAGTAACTTTATTACTTTGTAAATAATTTTAAGCATACATCCACAACTGTGAATGAAGATTTTGCCACAGAAACAAAAAAGCATATACTTTATATTTCAATTTGACTGAAATAAAACATGTTTTTTTACCAGATAAACTAAGATAATTTATGACTTGTCAAATATTTAATTTTTTCGGCTAAGGGTAAGTTCAAAAAGGTATTTTAACCACTTACATTGAAGAACATTTTTCCATAAAATGTGATTTTCCTGATTTACATATTTAAAACTGTAATATTATATGTGGTTGAGAAATTAAAAAAGAGTAAATAATTTACTGAAATACCATAGTAAACTCTAGGGGGGAGGGGGGGGATCATGGCACTGGTATATTATCTAATACAAATCAAAGCTCTGAAAGCAATGTTTTAAATAGTATATTCTCTCTTAAAATAAAATAGTCAAATTATAGGATGGATTCGAATCAAGCAGTAGTGCCCAACCTTTTTCCGCGCTGTGACAGCAGCTCATATGGAAATTTTTCTTGCAGGCCGGAGCACATATAAAATTTCAATTTCATTCTATTCTAAATAACATGGGGAAAATATTTAACTGCTTTGAATTTATGACATTGTCATTTCTCGTGCTTTTTGGTTATAGTAACATTAACCCCCCCTGCGGTTGGGCAGTCATAGAGAATTACATGTTAAATTGACGAGATATTTCGTAAAGAAGCCCAAAGTGGTTAAACAAGACAACAGACTATACATCAGATTCACAAGCTGTATGTGGACCGAGGGTCATAGGTGGGGCACCACTGTAATAGAGCAATTGGTCGCACCAGTGACTAACCAGATGCATTCTAATCGTGAAATAAAAGTAGGCTTGAATGAAAACAAATTACTGGTACACGTCGCAATTGCTCTATAACATTTTATTCAGCGACCCGCCTTGAATATGCTCATGTGACAGGTCTCTTATGATTTTCTCAAAATAGGGGGGAAATGCAAAGCAACATTCTACAAGAAAGTAACCGAAGAACAAAATCGAGAAAAGCGCCTCCTCAACCCTTTCTCAAATGAAACCATTTGTGGCTACCAGGTGCGGAGTTCAAAAATGAAAATTACTGCTGATGTCATCAAATCAACCAGCTAGGTTAATGGGTTGCTCTGTTTGAACATACTCATAATGAGTTTGAATCTCAGGGGGCTTCCACGTCAGAAGCCCGGGTTTGGTTCTTGGGTTGGGCGTGATTAACTTCATCTTCCTTTCCTTCAGTCAATTGATAAAATAAGTACCAAGTGCATTTAAAAGATTTCGGCTGACAACTCAACCGGAATAGCTGCATTTCCACCTCAGAGCCTTTGGTTATGAAAACCGAGTTCGGCACAACAGGCCTTGGGCCAAAGTTAAAGGTACAAAATTATACGTTTTAATGCAGAGTGAAGCTTCTGCTTTTTCATCCTAGCTAACTATAGCATAAGATAAAAATGCGCATTCTCTTACATCATAGATACAGTATTGGCTACATGCATAATAAGAAACTGGTTCAATGTAGGAATGAAACCACCCAGTAAACGAGCAGATGTTTGAAAGAAAAAAAATCAACGGGCAAAATTTAAATATGGAAAACGCTCCCTGTGAATTTTTAAACCAAATTTGAAGAATTCAACAAACTTCAAAGAGTTCTGTCAGATGGGAAACAACTTTTGTCCGTTTATTTCTAGAATCGGCGAATCTTCTATGTTCATTGGTGATCAGTAGTTGCCGCAGCATTCATATGTATCTAGTTATACTACCTCTGTGTTGTATGCATATCTAACATCTTTACAGTGTACTTAGAAATTTATAATAAAAATGTATGTTTCTGATTACTTTTTACTATATTCTTTCCACTGTTGCGAGCAAAACTGGCATTTTATCACTTTCCATGTAAAGCCTCATAGAACTATGATATATATTACGTATTTACTCCCAAATTTTCGATAATTACTTGTTTCACCAAATCCTACCAAACTCGATTTTCAAATGCATTCATTAATTACAAGAAGCCCATTACAGAGACAACTTTCTTTTCTTAACTGTGAGTTCACACTATTATGAGCATTTTAAAGAAAATTTAAGGTACATGTTGATATATAAAAGTTCAAATTTGAAATAAGGTTTACAAATCTGTATATGCAAGGAGTAAAAATTTCCCTTCGTGCTGAATAAATATGAAACATTAAAATATAAAGCAGAAAAATAATAAAAGTTGCGTTAATTGGTTTTGACATCTACAGGAGACCTCTTTTCAATTTCAAAAGAAAAGAAAGAGCTTTCCTCTTAGATGAAAAAACATTCATGAGATTTTTTCATTAGGTAAAATGGGCTTAATCAGAACAATTTAAAGAAATAAATTATTACTTTCTTACATTTACTGATGGATGTTCTCAAAAAAGATTCAGTACAAAAGAAAAAACTGCAGTAGAACACCGTTCAAAACGTATCCTTTAAACCCCGAATTGGGTTCACATCTGTGTTATAAAGATAACATAACTGCAGTAAATTTAAACTTGTTCTGAATGTAACTTTAATTACATCAATTTATGTGCGAAAACATTAATTTTTCAAAGAATAAGAGACAACTACCCCCCCCCTCCCCTCAAATGATGGCCTGGACAGTTTCGTTATTTTGATTCAATTTTAACAAAGTACAAGAAGAGACCAGGGAAACCATTTCGCTGAAACAAGATTTCTTTACACTGATATAACAAACGTTGACATTGTTCCTATATTGCTTGAGTCAATAGTTACCGAGTTAGTGTTTGTAAAAACATCATTTGGATGAATCCTAGTTTAAGGTCCGGCGATAAATTATTAAATCTGGCAACCACAGAATTATCATTGGATGATTGGATTGTTTGGCGATTTTAAGCTAAATGATTGCAACCTTAAGCTACAGTCTGAAAAAAAATCGCCAAACCCGTACCCTAAAGTAGGATTTTACCCATCATTTTTGCTTTCACGGGACTATATTAAAAAAGAATTTGACTAATAAATGTTGAATGAAATGTCATTACAAGTTTTGTAGAAATATCACATCATGCATTACTGAAGGAAAATAACTTTAATAAATGCCCTCAAAAAATAAAACGATGCTGCTTTATGCGATTTCAGTAAATATTCTCGGCCATTTAATGTTATTAGAATTGATAAGTTACGTTCAATTGAGCATAAGTATATGCAAAAACCATGCTTTTCTGTAATCAAAACTTTGTTTATTGTTATCAGTTTAAGAAAATTATTTTCTTTAAATCAGCGACAAAATACAAAAAAAGAAAATCCCTCTCTCTCTTTTATTTTTGCTTGAAAAATTATTTTCTGAAATCTAGTGAAAAAAAAAATATTCATCCCCTTGTAATTAAGGGGTTATCTGAGTCGTGAAGGTATGTTATAGACAGTAAATGCATGGAAAAGTCCTTGAAAATATTTAAGACTCAAAATCTTAGTGCGAATTCCTTCGCCAACAAAACAAGATATTTCAAAGCTATAAATTTTTTAATGGTGTCATGGGACTGTCTTGGAAAGAACAATTCGAAATTGCTTTACTCATAAAGAATTTGCAACACCAGGCAATAACAATGATGTAGTTGGGGGTCGGGTGTTATACACTGGGTTATTTGAATGACAATAAACCTGAAAGTGTCGCTGAGAAGAAATATCAGACTACTGCTCTAATAAGGGAGGACGGCGGGAGAAAACACCGAACATTTTATGAGCTGTATAATCATTCACATTTTATGAATAAATTGCTGTGTAAAGAGAGCAGACAAATAACTATCAATTATTTCTTCTGCGCAAGTCAATAATTTACTAATTGACCTATGCTTTTAATTTAATGCATTTTCTTATTACTATAGCATATATTTTTTAATATTTCATTATAAGAACACATGAATTAAAATTATCAGCAGAAATCACCATTCAACTTTTATATATAATTAATCATTTCTTGTTATCAAATCACTTGCATCCAAATGTGATCATATTAAACAACGTCTACTGTATATTATTACACAAAGGAACAAAATTTCATTTACCAATATCACCAGTGTTGACATTGTTCGTATTTGTTTACCGTCGATCATACTTTTGTTCCGTTGACAGATTTGTCATTCACTTTGCTTGGCGGCATTGGCGATTTTGATTTTTCGTTTGCACGTGGTTTACGAATAAGTACTGTAAATGCATTCTCATGCACTTAGACTAAGTTCAGAGTTTGCAAAGGAGCGGTATATTCCAGGACATCTGATACTTTTTAACAGTGAATGTACACACTTATTTATCTAACGGCTTTAAATTAGGTGAAAAGATGAAAAATTATTTCCAAATTTAATTTGACAAATAATGCCGGATGTGTTTGCCATGCAGAATAGTCTGCTTTTATAACCATTGATCTTATTGTTTACTTTTGATAAGTTAATTCAACTGTATTCCTTGTAGTTCTGAATCAAGTAGGACTTTAGCCCAGTACCGAGTATCAATTGTGTTTAAAAATACCCATTGACACACACATGCATAATTTTCCACTTAAAACTTAATTAAGGCCCCCTAAAGGATTTTAGGACAAAAATTTTACAACAGTATATGTAGATTTTAAATCTATGAATGAAAGAAACTAAAACCCATTCGAAAAAATTTGCTGTGGTGAGTGACAAAAAATTGCTTTGCTTGTCAAAAAGGGACACAACATGCAACTTTTCCTTTTTACATCTCCAATAGAAGTCAATAATTGATTTTTTTTTGGGGGGGGGGGGAATATGTCCAGTAACATTACTTTTTTTTTTCAAAAAAGAAAGAAGTATCATTTAATATTTCAGTACTACACTGACAGGATTGAAAAACTGCACATCTAATAACAATGTTTCCAAGATTCTAAAAAAAAACTATTTCTAGAAAGCAGTGATTAGTAACACGTTCAAGAGGAACTGAAACATTTCGTTCAAATTTCACAAAATGCTTTTTAATTTGTCATGCACAAAATGTTTCCAAAAAAATATAATTAATGTTCAAGTTCGGTGCTCACCCTTTGAAAAGATTTTTTAAAAAATATTTTCACTCTTTATTTTTGCTTTGACATGACTGCACAAGTTGCAAAGCAGATTTTTAAGTTCGTTTATTCAAAAAACTCGCTTTTTAAAATCCAAAATTTTCGAGAAAAACACGATGAAATGCAATAAAAGCATCTCTGTTCTAAAAGTTTTAAGAGCAGACAGCAGAGTCGAAACTAAAACAGCACGACAGTAAACATCGCACGAATCTTCTTTGATCACGTGATAAAATGAAAACAGTTCGTTGTGACGTCACGTGAAAGTATCCCATTTGCAAGCATCTTCTTTAACTCTATAAGGTCAAAGGCAGTAATTAAGCTAGCCTAATTATAGCCGAGTGTTCGGAAAGCTGAAGGGAAAATTATTACCTCTGTTTGATTTATTTCGTTTTTCTTTTTCTTTCATTTTTTTTGTTAATTTATTATTTTTTTTTTATTGACTGCATTTGGCACCCCACCTAGCTCGGCGCCCCAAGCGGTTGCTTGTGTTGCTTGCCCCTATGACCGGCCCTGGGCCCTAGGCCGCGGCCTAGTTGGCCTATTCAGTAATCAGGCCCTGCTTATAAGTGGCCATGAACATGAACTGGCCATTTATAAGCCAGCCGGCCCCTATGTTGATAGATGCGTGTGTAAGTACAAAAAGGAAATGTATAACAAATCTAAGACAACAAACCATGCAGGCAGGATTTAAATAAGTACAAATATATTTTTTTTTTCATTTTTATACAGAAGCCATCAGCTTTGGCATAGATTAGGACTGCGTACTATGCGCCTTGCCTCCTGACAAGCACAGGACAGATTTAATGTACAGAGAGGTTGAAATAACATCCATAGGCAAGGTGGGACTCGACCCCGCGACCTCTTGCTTACGAGGAGAATACTCTATCTCTAGGCCAAAAGCCCCCCCCCCCCCACACACACACAAAGAACTTATTTCATATTATCTTCAAGCAACGCCAGCTTTTATTCTTCTTTTCTTTTTTTTTTTTTCACTGCAAAGAGTTGCTCCTTGAGAATGAACATTTGGATCAAAACTAAAAAAAAATCGCTGTGTGATGATCGACTAGAGGTCAAAGTACTCTCTGGAGGGTGTATGAATTTGACGACTCTTCTCTAAGGTTCTCAAATGTAAAAGAGAAGACGGATCCAGTTTCTAGTTTCAGAAGGAGTTCATCCTCAGAATTTGATTACCCAGTTGAGGAGAAACAAGTCACATATGCCGAATAAAAGAATTATCAACGCGAATACCTAGTAAAAAATTAAATAGTCGGAGCGAAATCGAGGGGTCCGGGGGTGCACTCCCAGGAAATTTTTGGGAAATGTAGGTACAAATACGCCTTATTAGACGGCTTTTTATGATTTTAGGTGCTGTTTGGGAGATGGAAGATTCGGAGCATTCTCCCAGAATTTTTTTTGAAACTGGAATAATAAAAGCGCGAGTCTGAGTCATCTTCTTTCACGTAAGGAGAAATAATGGGCTTCAGGAATTCTTTCAAGGCAATATTTAACTGATGTACACAAAACCCAAATTTAGACGATATTCGAAGCTCTTAGGAAGAGGGGGGAAGATTTCTGATATTCAAACCTTTAACATGTACGTAACCGAAAAAATTGCCCACTCCAGGCCATTTCTAAAGGCACGCTTAAAAAAAGGAGCATATCGAAGGGCTTCAGGAGTCAGCAGCATCCCCTCCCTTGATATCAGCCGAAGTCTCCTTGACGCAGGCCAAACCCTGAGGTCATAAAAAATACCCTCTACGTTTTTACAGTCCGTGTATTGAATTGAATTGATTATTTCAAACGTTTCTTCAATACAGAGATAGAGAATGGGTTCAGCTTCTGGTTAAGACCGGGTATTTCGTAGATCTAAGTAATGACAATACGAATTTCATCGTACGTAGGATATTCACTCAAAAACATAGTGCTCGAGGAGTATTCCCCGAAATTTTTTCGAGTCTGAAAAATGCACTTTAGATGATCGTTCGTAAGGCTTTTGGCTCAAAAAATAAGTTAACTTTGTGGACTTCCAATGATGTGAGGGAGAAGTTTTCGAGAGATCTTTGGGTGGGGAGGAAAATTTTTGAAATTAAATTCCTAAATAGATACGCAATTGTAAGTCATCTTTCATGACACTAGGTGATATGGGAAGAATTGGGGCTCTGGTTTAGAAACTCTTCTCTGGAATTTTTTTTTTAAAATCAGTATTTTAAAAAACGCTTCTAGACTACCTAGACCTACCTTCTAGGCTACCTTGGTTGTGTAAAATTGAGGTATATGGTTCGGGGACTGTCTTCCTTTCCCCATTCTTGGCAAAGTCCCTATCTTTTAATTGATTAAATTATTGATTTAAAAAAAAAGGTTCAGCCTGATTTTAATATTTGTTTGAAACTTAAGCATTGGAAACCCAAGTAAAAAATCCTTAAACATTTTGAGCTGTGGTAGTTTTCAGTGACACCGTAAGTCTTTCTCTATTATTTTATATATTTAGAATATCATGCATCATGAATCTCTTGATAAAATTTAGGTTTTCTTTCTTTTTTACATTCGAGCATTTAGAACTACTGGTGTGGGTGTGACTATTCATTGCAATATTTTAAATCTTGCTCACTACACTACATTTTGCACATTTTGTTTCACTTAAAAGATGTTTCGGCGATCCATGTATTTTTCTCCTCCTAGCTATGATTTCCATGATAATGTTTTCTTTAGGAAAAAAAATCTAGTTATGTCGGCTGTCCCTATGGAGCTCTCATCTTTATCTATTAATTTTTTTATTAAAGTGAAACTTGCTATGGGTTTGTACTTGGACTGAACACTTTGTTCGTTAAAAAAATGCTTGAAACGTACATTTCCGCGACACTCAGTTAAGTGCATTATTATAACGAACCGTGAGTGTTCCTAAATATAGTGTTTAAAGATTGAATTTTCGTAATTTTGTACAAAAAATACTTTTTCCCATTTTTATTCTAGTTGTGAATTTATTATTTATATTTCATTTTTTTTTTAAATCTTTGAGAAGGTTTCTTTTTCAATAGGTAAATTGAAATTGGCGACCTCAGTTTGTAAATACTGGGGGGGGGGGGGTGCACCCTCTTCCCCTGGTGACGGCCCAGTCTTGACGTGTTCGTTGTCCATTACGAAGAATTAAAGGCAAGTATGCAACTAAGTTATCTTATAAGCCTATGAATTTACCAACTCTTGGAACATTATCTCATTACTTACAGCATTAGTTTGTGGTTTTGTTCTTAAAACTTTAAGCAGGCCCGACAAGTGGCCAGCCAGTCATCAGTCAGGAACTAGGAGCCGGTCCCGGAGTTAGCGTAGTATAAATTTAATAAGTTTAATGGGGGGAGCGGGGTTCGGCGTCCAAACTGAGAAGGGGCAACTTGGCTCTCGGCGGTTCTATTGGTGACTATTATTTTTCTAGCAGAAATTTTATTAAGTTGCTAAAAAAATTACAATTATTATTATTAAGAAATTAACTCAGATATTTAAATAATCAAAAAGAAAAAAGTCACAAAGAAAGGAGAGAAAATCATGGAATAATTTTTATTCAAAGCTGCCCAAATCAAGGCTGTCCACCGGGCAAATGTCCGGCTGCCCGCCGGTCCCATCCGCCCCTGCATTTGTGTAGCAAATACTTATTTGGTTTCAAACTTTAGTGCCTTGTATAAAACTAAATAATTTGTCGTATGAGCTGTAATTAGCATTTCATTGGATCAATTATATTTTAATGTTTACTAAAAAACTAATGATTCCAATGTGTTTACCATCTCCAATCAAATAATTCTATAAACAAAATATAAAAAAAGCTTTTTAAATTTAAAGACTATTTCTATCAGCCGGATTCGCACTAAAAAGTATGAAATAAAATAAATATATAATTACTAATAAATATAGAATACTATGATAAAAGAAATCTTTCTCTTTTTCACTATTATTTATTATCTACACTTGAATGTAATGACTCATTTCGTTGCGACTTCTTCTCTTTCACTGACTTGTTATTTCATGAAACGAATATGGTATCTACTCTTAATATTTTTTCTGACTTAGCGTTATTAGTTTTTTGTTTAGCTGCACATGTTAGAATGAATAGATCGTTAAAAATTTACTTTGATTCTGTCAAATTACATGTACGCATGAATATGTAACTCTGTATTAAAATTTTTAAGTTTATGAAACGATTTGGTTTTTCCGTGATCGCAATACATCTAAATATTTTTCACTTATAAACTATGTTGGAAAGTCTGAGCTGTGAGAAAATGCCTTAAATTACAAGTTTAAATCGTTTTCCAAATCAGAATTCAATGTGAAAAATTAAAAAAGTCTTCGTGAATAAAAACAATATATTAAACTAAACACAATTATAAATAAAAACGCACACAGCACTATGGGGAGGGAGGAAAATTTGCAATAGTGAACAGTGGAGGATGACATTATTCTCTCCCACACGGTTCCATCTTTCACTCGCGGTGCTTGTTTGTTGAGCTTTGACCAAAGACTTTGCTTTGACTTCCTGAAATTGGGGACTCTGTATTCCCCTTTTGCGGGAGGTCCCTGTGTTATTCTTCTGATAACTCTCCCCCGAAGAAAAACCAGCGAGAGCATTACCAAAAAAAAAAAAAAAAAAAGAAAGAAAAAAAGAAAAACACGAGTTTTGTAAACAGAAAAAATACTCAGTGAGAAAAAATGACGAGCTAGCCTGTGTTTTGCCACTAACTAAAAATGTGTTCGAGACTAGAACAAAGCCCCCACATTTGAAATAGCTACATTACCATCAGTAATGATTAATATCCGCAAGTCGATTATCAGCACTCATGCTGTCCTGCTCATGGCAGGATTATACGGCATGCTAAAGGTCCCCTATCCCTCCAGTGCCTATTTAGCTCAAGCATACTCTGCTAAATTAAATTCCAATCTCAACCCCTTCCCTGTTTTGCTGGTACGCCGTACATGCATGATTTCGATCCTTCACTGATTTATCCGTACGCCGTACGTTCAATCTAATGTCTTACTTCATAATTTCGCTTTCACTGTTTCGCCTGAATTTTTGCTATTTTGAGCAGCAAATTATTCGTATAGATGGTGATAGGTATCCATGTCCAGTAAAAGATAGTTTGCATTCCATTCTGATTGGCTCAAAAGCGAAAGTAAATGTAAAATGAACAATAAATGCGGTAAAAAAGGGACATGTTTTGGACCGAATTCTAGAAAAAAAAAGAAAAAAGAAAGAAACTTTTAAAGGGTTAGTTTCCTTTCATAATAGCCGACATGTCTCAATGTTAGTGGGATACTAAACAGAGCCGGATACAGAAATAAGTTTGGAGGAGGAACCGGAGAGAGTAAAAAAATGGTTCTCCCTATCATGTGCAATTTTTCATAACAAAATTTTTATGACGTTACTTAAAGATTTTTTTTAATATTCTTAACTAATCTAAATTATGTAATACTTTGCTTCGAATACTATCGTTAAGTCTATTATATTTCACAATCAATTTTCTTGATTTGAAATTACATGTGGTCTTATGTACATTGTACACGCCCAAACACTTTTTTAAAATATATATTAATTCAGGGGTGGCCAACCCGCGGCACGCGTGCCACAATGTGGCACGGCAGAGCAGTAACAGTGGCACGCGAAGACCATTTGAAAAAAATCCAAAATTGAGGGGAAAATGTCGGTCTCAGAAATATTGATAAAAACTAAAACATTTGAACTGATAAATATAATAATATTATGACGATTCAGTGTCAGGAGGCTGGTTCAGGGGTGCCCACAGGGAGATTGTGGCGCAAGTTGCGCCATCAATTTTTTTTTTTTGGGGGGGGAGGGGGATTTTTTAAAACTAATTTATTTATTTAAATTATTCATTAATTTATTTTTTTTTAATTTAAATTATTCACTGTTTTTTTAATGAAAATTATTCATTAATTTGTTTTTTTTAAATTTAAATTATTTCTTTTATTACTTTATTATTATTTATTACTTATTATTTATTTTGTGTGTGTGTGTTTGGAATTTCTGGAAGCGAAAAAAGCGATTCTATTCTGTGCATAATTATTGCTTCTAAAAAAAAATAATAATAGTTATAATTTAAAAAAAACAATAAATAAATAACATTAAAAAAATAAATGAAAAAAAGGTGGGTAAAAATAAAAAATAAAAAGCACAAGAGGGTTGTGAAAAATTTTAGGGGGAATTTGCGCCATTGAGCTTGGGGGGGGGGGGGATGGGCACCCCTGGGCTGGTTTACAAATGGTCTTAACTACAATATTGCAAAGTACTTAGGGTTAGCTTTGGACATCCAACGAAAGCTATGACGCTTTCGACAGGCAATGCTTTGTAAAGCATATTCGTGCTTGACACGAATGAAATTTTCGATGCTGCAGAATGGATTCTTAATCTGCAATAATTTCAGCTACGGGTAAGGAAATTTTTTTTTAAATGTTAACTCTGCAAGTAAAATTAAGAAACTAGATGGGACAAAATTCGGTATGGTTGCACAAATGAAGATCCTTAAATTGTTTTTGTGACATTACTTGAAAATAATTTAAGAAAAAAACTTCAAAAGTATCATCGAATTATTTATCACAAGTTCCCTGCCAAAGATGAGACCTGTAGAGTTCACTTTATTAACAAACTACGCATTAGAGCTCTGAATGTTTTGTGAACTTTTTCCAGGAGGAACAGGAGAGCATGGCAAGTTACTCCTTCATTGAAAGGTGCAATAGCTGTCCGAAGGAAAAAATAGTCATAAGATTTTAGAATTATAGGATATGTGTTTTTTAAAATGTGTGGAAGGAAAGCAATGAGGACTTGCTACTTAGGAATGAAGAATAGCAAATGAATTTAGCTATGTCATCTCTTATTATCCGGCGTTTAAGTAATTTAAATTTAAGATAGCACAAAAAAAGTTTCCTAAACCAGTATAGGCCATCTACATTCTTTTATGATGAAACTTCAGTTTCTTTCTCTCTACTTTGGAGAAAAAAGAATAAAACATTAATTTTAATACTGAAAGTATCAACCCAAATTTAATAATTTTCCGATGATATAAGGAGAAAATTTTACACCTATTTTAAGTTTACATTCAGTGTTAGATTTGATGATTTTCAGGATCATAAAAAAAAAAATGCTGATATTTTCAAATTCTTTGTCTTGCATTTTTCTGCAAGAGACTAGTTGTTTCCCTTCTGAAATCCAAATAAGAATTACTGACCTTTTTGCATTAATAATCAAATATATAAAAGCTTACTTCAACAGAAAGTCATCCAAGTTATAGAGAAATTTGGAAATTTGTACCAACAATTTTTTTTTCACATTTACGCACTTTTGCCCTTTGATGCTGTTGTAGATTTGGTTCAAAATACGCTTCAAAACAAATATTTTTTGTTATGAATGCAGAAAAATCAAAGTACCGTTGAATATTAATTGATATCACTTAAAACAATTAAAATTCTTAGGATTCTCAAGAACTAATCCTAAAATTAAAGACTAGGTAAAAAAGATACAGACTCATAAAGCACATTAAGTATTGATTGTTTAATTTTTAGTATAGAATGTTTGATGTTATTTGTTTCTTTTTTAAGCATAAGCCAACTGACAGAACTTATAAAAGTGCTTATTAACGATAACTCTTAAGTTCGGACTTGTTTTATCCTTATTATCATTTAGATTTCAATTGCTCAGGATTAACGAGAAAAAATGTTTCATTTGGGTAAGAATTACATAGTCATAGTTAGCCAACCCAAAATCTATTTTTAACTTAAAAAAAAAAAAAAATTCAGTTTGTTGGAAAAATACAATGTGGAACCTTGAGCTTTTTCTCTCCAGATAGTGGCACTCTCCCTAAAAGGGTTGGCCACCCCTGTATTAATTACTGAACCTATCAATGGAGAGTTACTGGAAGAGGGAATGGCGTATTTTATGTTATTACTAGCTGACCCGGCGAACTCTGTTCCGCCTTAAAGGCAATAAATAAGCAAATTTTTGAATTTATTAAGTTTTTTTTATTAGAAAATACAAAAAAAATTAAGTACCTACATTAATCATTCATTATTGTTTCTGTATTTTAGTACATAGGTTGCTCTTCACTTAAGTACCTTGTGATACACAACATTTTTTGTTTTATTATCAGGCGCAAAAACAAACAACGCAGATGGTCTTCCGACCCGTGAACATGCCACATATAATTGACCATGGGAAAAACAGTGATGTTCTAGATTCAAACCACAAACTTTTAAGGATTGGCCTTGTGATTTGTTGATGGTCATGACAAATGCAAGACGGATCGGAAATTGAAGTCTTTTAAATTCAAACGGCATATCGGTTGGGATCATCGGGATCCTCGGAATGAGAACTTCCTCACCTTTGAATTTTCCTTTCAGTATCGTCGCGTAAATTACATTGTTAATCAATTTTCTAACCACTAAACGCGTACCGTTGCACAGTTTCGTTCGTTTCGTTCGTTTTTGGGCTATATGCCCAGATTTTTTGATGAGGACTACAATCTAGTGTTTTGCCTCCGTTACATATGATTTTTATTACATATATCTTGTACAGACAATGTATGAAAGAATTACATCACAAAGGAAGGAAATTACATCAGGAGCGAGAGTGGGAGTCGAACCCACCGTCTCAGAGTTATCGGCAACACGCAGAGGCGGGTCTAACGGTACGCGGACTAAGCGGTCGCGTGGGGCCCCGTCGACTCGTGATACGCCATGGGGCCCCAAAATTCTCCTAGAATCTAAAATTCGAATGCACTGGTTTTAGATATAACTGCAACCTGTTGCTAAACGAACGAGCTTTTTTGCAGCCGAGGACTAATATATACCAATAGGTTTTTTTAGGTAACCATTTTGTTATGTTTCTGAAAGAAAATGAGGACTCATTCAAAAGAACATCTGAAAATTCAGACAATTTAAGTCTCTCGTGTCATAATATTTATCAAGCTGCTAGAGGGATGTCTTGTACATTTCCGAACATGGAGACATTTTTGAAAATATTTTTGACAATACCTATGTCAAATGCATCAGAAGAAAGATTGTTTTCTGTTTTAAAAAGAGTTAAAAAATATTTACGTAGTAAAATGGGAGAAGGGAGGCTTAACATACTGTATATTGAACAGGAACTGTTGAACAGCGTCGACACGGAAAACATAATGATTTTGCTACAATTAAATCTAGGCAAAAATTTGAGTGAGGTATGTAAATAAAATATTGGTAAACTGTATTGAGATTTTTTTTCTCGGGGGGGGGGGATTTTTTAGAGTGGGGTGGAGGAGGCCCCCAAAACTTTTACCGCTTGGGGCCCCCAATTTACTTGATCCGCCTCTGGCAACACGCCTTAGACCGCTTGGCCACTGAGACCCCGTTGCACAGTTTTGGTTGGTTTATGCTTCGAAGCATGATTACTACGGAGCCAACCTTTAGGCGTAAATTGTGCGGTGGTAATCCAGGCACATCCAAGGAGTTTAAAAATTCAATTGGATAGTTGGTGGCTTCATCTTCATTTGTGACGCAGTCAATAGATTTGAATGAATGCATTGTTTCAATGATCTTATTTTTAATTATGGTAGATCAGGTCATCTACATCTTTATTTTTAGCCGCTAAAATTGCTCGCTCACTCAACCATTCATTATTTTTGTAGTTAGAAATAATATTTGGGAATACATTGTTGATAAGTTCGTCTTTTGATGAGTCAAAATTATAGAAATTATTTGGAAATGATATCAATCCGCTCGATTCATCGACAGGTACTTGGCCATTACCGATAGCCAGCAATTCCTCAGAGAAATCTTCAACAGATGTATCATTAAGCAATGCAACTCTCATGTTTATTGTCAGCTGCAGTTTCTTCACATAGCGCCATACATTCGACGATTTGAGGCAAGCGTTTATTTCGTCGGCAGTCATAGATCTTGGAATTACTGGCAGTGTTTGGCGGAAATCGCCAGACAGTAAAATCATTGCTCCTCCAAAACATCTCGAGTCATTGCGTAAATATTTCAATGTTCGGTTAAGTGCTGCACGTTTATGCGCCATTGTGCATTCGTCCCAGATGATGATTTTCGATGCCGATAAAACTTTGGCCATTGCTGAGTGTTTTGCAATATTACACGTTGGTTCTTCAATAGTTTGAAGATTTAACGGTAATTTTAATGCTGAATGAACGAACGACGCAAACAATTCAATGCAAAAAAGAATTTTTCAATTCGGTACAGCCGTTCTTGAGTTATAAATATTGTAACTAACACGACTTTCTTTTATATATTTATAGATTTGCATCACAAAAAAGTCAAATAACACTTAATACACCGGTAATTCACAACCTATTTTACTGCGCTCCAGAAGCTGTCAGAACATGTGCTCTATGTCGCTCGGCGACAGAGGCTTAGTTAAAAAGATAATTTTTTCGGACTGCTTATCAACTGACTGCTCCATCCATAAATCCATCCAAACAAACTTTTGTATATATAATAGTAGTAAGAAGAACAACCTCTTTAATTGCAGTCCATGAGCTATCCCACCAAGCGCTTGCCACCTCTCAGCCTCAGAGGCGTAAAAACTCTTAAGTGATAATCATTTCTGATAGCTTATCACATATAAATTTTAAGGGAAGTAACGCGTTTGTAAAAATTTACTTCACAAAAAAGTCAAATAACACTCAACGCGCCGCTAACTAACAAACTTTTTACTGCACTCCGGAAGCTGCCAGAGCGTGTACTTTATGTCGCTCATCCATGGAGGTGTCAAAAAAGGCTTATTCAATAAGATATTTTTTTTCTATTTATGTAACTGACACACATAAATTATAGCCTATGTCCGTTTCCTGGCTTTAAGCTACCTACCCACCAATTTTTAGCCATATCGGTACAGCCGTTCTTGAGTTATAAGTAGTGTAACTGACGCGACTTTCTTTTATATATAGATTTGTTGGCTAACAGTAAAATTTACGAGTACATGCACACAGGGCCTGATTAAGATATCACGGGGCCCAAGGCCAAATAC
Source organism: Uloborus plumipes (assembly GCA_038373865.1). NCBI lineage: Eukaryota > Metazoa > Arthropoda > Arachnida > Araneae > Uloboridae > Uloborus > Uloborus plumipes. The sequence goes on from JAXGGA010000641.1 coordinate 171,110, forward strand.
TTTGTTTGGGCCCCGCATAATGAATCTTTTCAATTTTAAGCATGGGATAAAACAAATTTAGGCATTGACTGCAACAATTTTAGCCATTTGGGGGCCCCTAAATTGTGGGGGGCCTAGGCCGCGGCCTAGTTGGCCTATTCAGTAATCAGGCCCTGCATGCACATTGTAATGGCACATTTCAGTTGAAAATGATCTTTCGATCTGCATAAGCAAGTAATTGCGATTATTCAAAGTAAACATTTTAGCATGTTAGCATATTTAATTTGAAAACAAAATCTTTAGTCAATTTTACAGTTCATAATGAACGAAATTAAAATGCTTTGTTTTATTTTTCTCATTCAAATAAAAGCTATAAATTGGTTCTGTACGTTTTATTAAAGAGCGAAACTTTGGGAAAATTAACTGCCTTAAAGCTCAATATTCATGGAGAAATGATAAAATATTGAAAGTAATTAAGAAAACTCTGAATTTTTGGATAACTTAATCACAAAATGTTCAATTTGAGGGCGAACTTTTAAAGAAGGGCCCAGGCACAGTCACTGGATTCCTAAAACCGGTCCCTGAATGAAAACTAAGAAATCTTGATTAGTCAAAAAGTAAAAAATGAAACATAAAAATGTTACCTCCAAAGAAATAAATTTTCGGTCTTCCCTCCCCTTCGAGATTCTTGAATCAGAAATAGAAACTCCCTCGCGAAGGAATAATACTTTTAACGCATTTTGAACAGCCGATAATAAATAATCCGATTGCATTTTAAGAGTCTCAAAAGTATAAAGCTTGTTATAAAATTTCAATCTATTTTATTAAAATGATTTACAAGATTATACTAAAAATAGGATTTCGCTTGTTGCATTAGAATTTCATCAGCTGTAAAAATATCAGCGGTAAATAGCATTTCAGATTTTAAGCTTACAAAAGTTCACTGACGTCTCCCATAATAGAATTATATAGTTTTTCTCTGTTATTCACTGCATTAAGACTCGAAAATATTCATTGAATGGTTGTGAGTTTCTTAATTTGTACATTTCACTATATCCAAATATAAAATCTTACATGTTATTTCTCGAGCCTGTTTTCTGTTATCATGTCAAATCTTTCTTATTTCTTATCAAACTGTATGATTTACCCCTCATTTTAAAGCTTATCAGGCCAGCTACTGTCGAAAAATAGACCCACGGACAATTTTTTTTTGTTTTTTCCCCCTTCGAGAAAAAGACAGTTTTTTACTATTTTCTTATGATACATTAATTTAACAAATAGCACCCGAAAATTAAGACGCATTGGCAAGTCTAAAATGGTAAATTGGTAGAGCGTCGTGCTTATGGGCGATTCTCTGTAAACTCGTAATTCGTTGTCCGGCCGAGTATTTCAAAAATAATAAAGTGTAATAAAGTAATTATTGCTCTTAATAAAAGTTAAGCATTAATACTTTGTGGCCCAATTGCATTTGGAGTGGTAACTATTTAATTTTTTTTTCTATAAATTATCTAAGCACCAAAAACACAGTCCCCTGGCTGTCCCAATCCAATAGTTTAACACTTCAAGGCAATATTTCAGAAAACCTATTAACACTACATACAATGAGCAATTAATATCTAAAAATAGAATAATGCAACTATATCTTTTTTATGAAATACGGTCGAATTACGTATTTCTAAAACTTAAAATTGTCATGTAACTTCTGTCCGGAGATTTTTCAGTCAGTCCCCTGCTCCACATTCAAAGCTAAAGTAGAAAAAATCTGTTATTCTTGCAAATATTTTTTTGTCATGAAGTTTAAAGTAATCAGTGTGAATTCGCTGAAATTGCTGAGAACGGTGTTGAAGCGATACTTTGTTTAGTTTGAGAGCCACATTTGTTATGAAAGTATGCATCAGGGTCGTTGCGAGACCAGTCCTCTGATAAGTGATTTTAATAATGTCAATTAGTTTAATTATGAAACATATTAGTTATTATGTCCACGATTTGTGTCTAAATTTATAGGTAGTCTCATAACTACTTATGTTCCAATAGTTTTGCAGATGTAATGCAACAAAGAGTAAAAACACAGTCACCTGGCACAGTCCCCTGCTTAGTTATACTAGGCAGGGGACTTACCCCCTATCATGATTTATCAGAAAAACACAGACTTCAATTGGCCCTCTTTCGAACTAAAGTAACAGATTCTTTTTCTGAGCAATAGTATTATAATTATACGAACATTTCAAAAAACCATGCCCGGACAGATTTCGTGTGAAAAATGACGAGTTTACAGAGAATCGCCCTTATAATGAAAAGGGTATGAGTTAGAATCTGGGACGAAAAATATTTTAATAGGTTTTTTTCCTTGGCAAAATTCTAATCCAACTTTCCTTCATCACATATATTATTTCTTTCTCTCTCTCTTTTTTGTGTGGGTACACCATAATTCTAGTAATACTTCATCAAACTTCAAAAGTAAGACAGAATTTCAAAGATTTTTACACCGCTATCAGCAAAAAAATAATCAAGTAACTCACAATTTTGCTTGTTATTCAAAAAATTACTTTGAAAAAAAAAAAAAACATTCCAACAATCCATTTTCATTGCTACTGTGTGCCTTTTTTAATGCACTAAAATAAGCAAACATTTAGAAAGAGGCTCAATGGTTTGGTCTGCCTTTGCTACTTGGATTAAATTACCCTGAAGGGGGGGGGATTTTCTGACACCGTTCTTGCTGTGGAATGACACCCTGAATGCAAATATATCCAAAGTTCTTCGTTATCGCTTCTCTCTATCTGGAAATGGTACCCCCCCCTTTTTTTCTTCAGAATTTTATTGTTTTTGCCGCTATTATTTTTATTTTGAGGGAAGGGGAGCATTATATTTACCATTAACATCATTATTCTGATCCGCTAAGAGGTGCAAAGGTCAAAAACATGAACACTTGGAGCAAATTGGGAAACTCAAGGGGCTTTTTACCCTAAACATATTTAAAAAATTATCAGAACCGGCCTTTTCCCCCCAGGGGTGTGCATTACAATTTTTTCATTCATTTTTCGGCATAAAGCAGAGTATACAGGACTCGCCCCTGCAAGCCAGCCCCATGTCCAAAAAAGTTTCACGTTATAAAAATAAAAAAGTATTGGGGGTATGCATCGCATGTTGCATAGTCAAAAGTCGCATCGCAGATATTCAGTGAAGAATTTTCCCGTAGTATTTAACTTACATTTACAGTCATAATTGAGATTAAAAATGAATTTAAGTATGCTATAACATAGCACCAATGTATATTTATATGCCTGGGGATCCATCGCCCCAATGTTTTTCACTATATGAAGAAGTGATAAACAATGGGGGCAATTCATCCCCAGAAATAATTCTACATTAAAAGTATACCTAAGTTTAATCTAAATTATACTTCTGAATTTAAGATGAATAATAAGGGAAGGCTCTTTACCATAGATCTGCAACGCGTTTTTGACCATGCAACATACGATGCGTCAAATATAGTTTTTTTTTCTTTTGTATTTTTGTGACACATTATTGATATTATAAAGTATAAGTTATGATACATTGGCCCGGTTGGTAGGACGTCGTGCTTGGAATGGGAAGTGTATGGGTTCGAATTCGGGCTGGGAAGTATTTTAATAGGTTTTTGCTTTAGTAGAATTCTAATCTAACTTTCCATCGTCATTCATAGCATTTCTTAAAGTTTTGTTTAATTTTATTTTGTGAGTATACCATAATATACACACCATAATGGGAAGTGTATGGGTTCGAATCCGGGAAGGAAATTATTTTAATAGGTCTTTTCTTTAGCGGAGTTCTAATCCAACTTTCCATCGTCATGCATAGTATTTCTTAAAGTTATTTTAGTTCATTTTGTGGGAATACCATAATTTTAGTAATACCTCATCAAGCTTCAAAGCATATGTGAATAAATACTGTGTTGAGATTTAATTCGCATTTCCATACATTTGTAGCAAATCAGTAATATAATTTTATGGTGTGTTTAAATTCTGAAAGGGTTGTCACGAAGAAAGATGTTTTGATTGTATACAACAAGGCTATCTCATCCTCATTCCATCGTAGCGTGACTTGGTGAAATTAACCACTTTTCATGTTTTCCAAGGAGCATAAGAGAATATGACACTCTACAACTCTGAGAGAATATTGCTCCTTCATCAAACATTATGATTTTTTTTTTTTATTTCAGCAACTGTACAACAAATTGAGCTGTAAGAATTGAATAAATACCTTTGTGCTAAAAAGCTCAACAGGAATAATTAACGTTATAAAGTACAAATGTTGTGCTTTATAAAGTTGATTATTTCTATTGAACTTTTTAGCACAAAGGTATTTATTCAATTCTTATTTGTAGCTTAAACGGGCCTTACGTTTGGATTTTTGTATTTCCTTTTTTAATGCTTTGCATTTCAATTGTTTTTGTTGTGTTTCAATGTTTGCGTTTTTTCGATTTATACTGTTTATTGTTCCACCGTGTTGCTTTTCTCTGATGAAAAAATTGGTTCCTTGTAGCTCCGAAACACGTGTCTGCAGATTCTTGAGAATTTTGTGCTTTATAACGTTGATTATTCGTATTGAAAATTGAGCTGTGATTATCCTTTTTCGGATATTGAGTTTATATTAGTAAAAGACAAAAAGTCTCTGCTTTGGTAAAAATATGATGAACTATATGTTTCTTATAATGTTCTAATATTTTTCACAGCAAAATGTTTTCTCCCTTCATCATAGTTAATGAGTTCCATTATAAACTATCTAGTCCAAGCTAAACCAAAACTGAAGTCTTTATCCTAAAATAATCCTTTTTAGTTCAAGCGAATCAAGCATAATTTCCTTTTAGAGTCGCCTAAAATAAAAAGGCCCTTAAGAAATCCTAAAATATTTTTTTAAATTTCAGGGTTTTTCAAAATAAAAAAATTGATTATGTGATTATAAAACAATCTTTGTTTGCTTTAAAGTCGTCTGTCAACAGTGCAAAAAAATTGCTTTTTCATTATCATACTTCGAAAATTTGGTTTCTCTGATTAAAAGGCAAAAAATCTTTGTTTTGAAACAGATATGACGAGTCATAAGTTTCTAATTACGTTTTTCATTGCAGATTATTTTCTCACATTGACAAAGTTAATGTATTATAGTCATTATAAGTAGCTTAGATCAAGCTTAACTAAAATCGTAAAATCTCAAGGCATGAAGTTAGCGATGTGCTTTCACCACTGCGATTGAAGACGAAACAAGTCCATCCGTTTCCCTAATTAAAAAAAGGAAAGTAGTCATGTTGAAAAACTTTGCCCGGAGTCGAAACGGCGCGATTGAGTAAAATGTAATTTGGATATGTGCATATGTTTCTAGCAAGCAATTGAAATCCTTTTTCCTTTCAAAGGCTTCCGCTTTAGTGGATGCACGCAGCTATCGATCCGAAATTCGATCGAGTTTAGTTTGCTGCTTTAGATTCAAATGAAGCACACAACGGGTCGTCGCAGTTACAATACACAAATTGGCCCGGTCGAGAGTACCCTGTATTTTGGATGAACGTACGGATCCACCACCAACACAAACAAAATGCTCATTTCGTGCAAAGTGGAAAAGCTGGATGCCGTGCAGTGCTATCGATTCTTGTTGTGGGGGAATACCTTTCCATGATTGGTTCAAGTGCTGCTTAGAAATCAAATTGATACTTCTTGCCATATTATGCAGAACAGCAGTATTTCATAAAAGCAATTGTCTTAATGGGTATTTCTTATTAATATTTAAAGGCTATGTCAGTGTAGCCGGAAAACTAACTGCGGTGGCAAGTGGCTTTTAAAGCAAATGCTTACAAATTTAAAAGTTCCGATGAACTTTTGTTTAAAGCGTGTGGAATGAAATGACATTTTGTCTAATATATTTCAAGACAATGAGTTAAATGAAAAGGAATACATCCACACCAGTAATATAATTATTTTTTTGTTGTGTTGTGCCAGCTAAGCTGGCAATTAGGGATGCGCTGCTTCACTTTTCCAACTGTACTGTAATCTGGTGTAAAGTCTGACTTCCACAGTACACACATGTGCCACAGGGACCCGTTTATAGGGTTGGCATCCATTCAGAGCACAGCAACACATTCATACAAAAGAAAGGACTAGGACAGGAGAGCGAACGTACATCCATGCCCGAGACGGGATTCGAACCCGGGACTTTAGCTTCATGGTCAGACTTCTCTAACCACTAGACGAGGTGGCCGGCCATAATTACTTGAAAAAACGGACAATAACTTTAGTTGTTCGAGAAAAAATTACGACTTAGTTGGACTCATTTTTTATGATTACTATGCACTAGGTCTGTTAGCAGTTGACAATCAATAGCATAGGCTGAATAATGCAGAATAAAATATAAATGATTCAACATAAATTTCCTAACTCATCTTTAAAGAGTACAACTGCAAATGTCGCCGTTGCTAATATAAACTGATAACAAACATCTCTCCACTAGATAGAAAAAGAGCTTTCCAAAACTTTCTTCAGAAAGCATCTTTTACCATTAAAATTACACTTAAGAACAGACTATCCTTTTTGTTCAGGACATGAGTTGTCCACGTTTTTCAAAACTTTTAAACACTATAACTCTGCATCCGTTATAATATGATAGCAGTTGACGTAGAGTCAGATAATGTAAAAGAAAACAGTGGGTGAAAGGAAACAAACTCTATTGCCACTCTTGTAGTACGTATTTGCAATTAAACTGTTAGTAAATAAAGACTAAGTAGAATTTTCTGTCCGTCCTTAAAAACCGCGCCTAGCACACGGGAACTATTCCATTTAAGAAAGGGGTGATGGATTGTGAGTGGGAATTTAAAGTTTTCAATTTAAAGCTTGCATTTTTGCTATCCTTTTGATACATTCAACTAAACTATGTATTTGAAATTAGCATCGTTCTACGTTGTTTGATGCGGCTCAAAAGGCTCCTTATTATTCTTCCCTTATTGTTATGTTACCTATCACTCCTATTTTCGTAAGATCAGAGAAGACCTGACGCATGCGTAAATACGCAGAAGATCTTACCTAAGAAAATCAGACAGTAGATGAGATTTAGAAAACTCCGAATGACAATAAATAATTTTCTAGGCATTATTCTTGTTTGAAGTTGGCAATATGAAAAAATTTGTTTCATAAACTTTAATGATCTTATATTTTTTTCTCTAGCAGGGGTCTGCAAATACGAAGTAGCGTGTTTCATCTAGTTTTACTTGTCACGAGGAAAGTTATTAAAACATTTATTTATGAATTCGCAATTCTTACTTAAGAGTGTGCATTTTAGGTGTTTCTATTTATTCTATAAGTACTGTACTCTTCAGTGAATAAAAATAACTATTTTTTCCAATTATGATATCAATTACACTTTTGTGGGCATTCTGCATAAATTCCATGCATAACGTAATTTTTTCTATGATTTTTCTTTTTAAATGATTTCTGATTACAGTTGGAACATTCAGCAAGTCGGTCAGCAGGTTGCTACCTACATATCATAGATTGTTACTGTAGAATTTCTTACGCTTCTAAACTATACATATTGCTATAATCTACATGCATCAACTTCATGTTTAAATTTATGGGATACTTCTATGAACCCCGTGGCCGCTGGGGTAAAATGAAACAAACTGGGGTAAATGTAAACATGATATCATTCACTAACAAACGGTCATGAAAACAAATTTTTTGCATCCAGTTATTCTCAGAAATTTTTGTTTAAATTCATCCAAAAGAAAGAAAGGTGTAGATCGTTGAATTTTAGAATTTAAAATTTTGTGCAGGAACCTATTCTTGAAAAGCATCCAAGTTACATATCAAATTAAAGTACATGCTTTAAAATGAGCTGTTACACAACTCGGTAGTTTGCAAAGAACTTACAACATTTTAAAGCCACTGTTGTGAATAAAGAAAGAGCTTTTTAAAGATTTTCAAAAATTAAGTACTCATCAGTTATGAATAATGTATTTTTTAAGAAATATTTGTAAATTTAAGAAAGATGTCACGTTGAGATTGATTTCGTTTTTTTTTTTTTGATTTGTCATAGAATGAGCCAAAATTGAAATTATCTTTTTCATACTTGTGCGCTATTTTCATGTCGCTCTGTCACTCCCTCATTTTCTTTGCATATTCAAAGAAAAGTGACTCAATTGGGTACAGCATTTTCCTTGTTCTCACCAAATTCTTTTTCTGAATTTGAAGTATTTCCCTTCGTTTATTAAGTGGGAAAAAACTTCCACGAACTTTTGCTTAATATAAACAACTGTGTTTCGAAAAACTGCTTCGAATAATTGCTTTAGGGACAATAACAGCGGAAATAGCATTTTAACGACATACATGGCTCCTTTTGAAGAAAAGATACCCACAGAGCAAAATCAAAAGTTGGGGAACTTGCTATCGCAGAGAAATAATTAAAACAAACCTCGATTTAAAAATGACTGAAAAGCGTAGCTTGCTTGAAAGAAGGATTTATTTCCATTTGAGCTACGAATGACTGAATGTAAAATATTTTAGCATGAAACAAGTTTCAAACTTTTTCAATTCATAGGTGGCACTATATAACTATTTCGGTCATTATTATGGTTTGTTTGATTTTAATCAGCTTGATTTAAATCATGACTTAAATCACGATTTGAAAATCATTGATTAAAATCATTTTGATTTAAATCATGTGAAAACATTTCAAGAACGTTTTCTTTTTCAGCAGATTTTGCTGTTTAATATTGCGTAGTTCTAAATGTAAAATATTTTTTTTTTTTTTTTTAAATTTAGCTTCAATAAACTAAGCTATCTAGGTCTCTTTATTCCTGTCTGTGAGTTTACACTCCGTGTATGAGATTTCAATTCTTTAGAACTGAAGCATTTTTTTCGAAGTTTGAAATATTACTGTTATTTTTTAAAACTGAAAGAACAGGGGTGTCGGCCAGTATCGCGGGTGTTTTTATTATTTATTAATATTTCAAAAAAAGCTTTTTAAATTTAAGACCATTTCTATCAGCTTGTTTCGCACTAAAAAGTATGAAATAAAATAAATCTATAATTTCTTGATGACAACTGTCAAAAATTTCAGTTGATCTAATTATATCATTATATGTTAATTCATTCTAAAGTAGCAAATAAATTTTAATTTAAAAATTTGAGAGACGAAATAAGCGGTACATTTAAAGCTATTCATAGTAAGCTGTATACCGCCTATTTTGTCTCTCAAATTTTAAATTAAAATTTTATTTGCTGCTTGAGAATTAATCAACATATAAAAATATAATTAGATCAACTGAAATTTTTGACAGTTGTCATCAAGAAATTATCTATCTATTTTATTTCATACTTTTTTAGTGCTAATCTAGCTGATAGAAATAGTCTTTAAATTTGAAGGACCAGGGGGAAATAGATGAAAGTGACCAAAAAGCGATTTCGAGAAAAACGAAGAACAAAGTTTGATTTCTCGTAACTCCCTTTGTAGTTAATATAGTTTTCATGCACATTTCGGTCGATTCTCATCTTTTTCACCCCTTGTTGTTCTACCAAGTGATATTAATCATTCATAGCCTCTAGATAGCTCTAATATCTCAAAATTGACGAAAAAGTGACTTTCATCTTTTTTCCCCCTTGCCCTTCATTTAAAAAGCTTTTTTTGTATTTTATTTCAAAGTTTTTTCGTTTTAAAATTTAATTGAGGTGCACTTTTGAAACGTTTGTGATATATTTAACTGTTATACCTTTCTTGTTGCAAAAGAAATAGGTATTCAATACCGTTTTGATGTAAATGAATTGTACACAAAAGGAGAATGGCTTACATTTACCACCAACTTGTTCTATAAATATTGTAACTGTGCTAGAGTTTTTGAGCAATTTTTATGCCTCATAAGTATTTAAAGATTACTTTCAATTACAGTCGACGTTTGTTATAACGGCCACACATTATAGAGACCATCACATTATAACAACTAGTGGGACACACCCCAACTTTATCCTTATGTATTTTATGTTAATTTGCTTTCGTTATAGCGACCTTTCTGTATAGTTCAGTCCAATATAGCAACCAAATTCAGTGGACAATATTTCTGGCTTTTTTCCAAAAACAAATAACTTTTATTATTGTTTACGTACAAAGTTCATGGACTCTTCAGTATTCAGTACAACTTTAACAAAAGGGAAGGGAAGAACTTAATGTATCATGTTCAGATGAAGGCCGTAACGATAGCTCCTAGTGCAAAAAATGTTTCTTACTGTAGTAGGAATTTAAACTGTTTTCTTGCAAGGTTAAGAAAAAAAAAATACTGGACACTAAATATCATCTATAACTGAAATGGAAAATTATGTTTTGCAAAAAGCCACTTCTTTTTTTTTGTTTTTGAAAGAAAGAATTCGTAAATATTGCAATAATTCTTCCCTATATTTTCTTGTTTAAAATCTGTTTAATATTTTGTTATAGTATTCATTAGTGGTATAGTATTCACTAATATAATTTTTTCCACTGAAAAAAATGATTACTTAATTGAAATCTTTAAAAATCGGCAATTTTAATGAAAATTATGAACATGCATGATGCATCTGTATTTATAAAAATAGATTCTACCTTTCATAGCGACCACTCGTTTAAATAAAATAAGTATTTTCGTTATGACTTTTCTTTAGTCAATTACTGTAAAAAAACAAAAAAACAAAACAACAGTAAAGTAATGCGTCACAATCAATTTTAGTGATTTGCATATACAGTCAAAGCTCCATGTATCGAACATACACATATCGAAATTTTCTGTGTCTCGAGCATTTAACAAATCCCCATGTTTATTATACAGAAAAACTGTTTCGGTATATCGAAAAAATCTCCACATATCGAAATTATTTTTTGGTCATAGTGGGTCATTTTATTCGACTTTAGAACGTTTGCTTAACACAAATTAAAGTCAATAGTAAAAGGAGGCTCAGTGATTGTCACTAAGGGCCTCACAAGTCAGTTGAGGTGTCAAAGGGTGGAATAACAAATGGGGAAAATTTTGGATCTTGGAATGAAGAAAATAAGTCATTTTCGATTTTGTGTTCTAAATGTCCTGTAACATAGAATTTCTGACTATTCCCCTTTTTTTCTGATAGTTTTTCTTCATTCTCAAACATGCAAAGCTTCAGTGAATAGCTAAAAGTTTTCAAGCCGACAAAAAATCAATTGCTAGAGATTTTAGAAATATTAACTCCTGAACTTCAGTTCACAAAAAATGTCGGTGGCCCCGGGTTCGAGTCCTGGGCATGGGCGTACTTTCTCTCTCTCCTGTCCCTTTCTGTGTGTGTGAAAGTGAGTTATGAATGGATGGGCCTACCCTATGAACGGGTCCTTATGGCATGTGTGTTGAGCTTAAATCGGTCTTCCACCTAAATGGTGCTCTTAAAAACGGAAGTCGTATTTTTCCTGCCTTAAATCGAGCAGATTTCATCTACTCGGACTCATCTACTCGGATACCCGAGTGGTATTAGAAACAAAAACAAACAATGTTCCTGATGAAGATTTTAGGTTATTGTAACAATATCTTAAATATTGTTGAGGAGTTATAGTATGAATCTCAGTAATGTACAAATGCAATTTTTCATTCTGAACGGAAATTAATGTAACTAGTAATGTATACTTTAAAAATATTCCAAAACAAGACGAAGATGATTATGGATGATCCATCAGTGTTTACTCACAACACGTTTTGCTGTGGTTGCATAGCTTTGTAGAAATTGCTTAGAATTTCTCTCTGGTTACACGGCAAACGTAATTTAAAACAAAAATTCCAATTTTACAGCACTAAATACTAGGGTTGCACATATAAGTAAATTGGCTGATTACCGATTAATCGGCTGAGACTATTATTGATAAGGATGATTGTCTTTAATACTACCAATTTCACAATCACTGTTTTTTCCTTTCGTTTGCAGTTTCGAGTTCAGAAACAGTAAGTAATTTATTTCTGAGAGAAAATTTCTTTCAATTTTCCTAATTTTCCCAAAATAATTCAAAATTTTATCTAATTTCTTAGAACCAATTCTCATATCATTATCAATAATATTACATTGACACATTGTTAATGATGTTAACTAGACATGAAAATTCAAATAAAAAGGGGGGTGGGTATATTCTGTGGGGAGCTGTCCAATTTAAGAGTACTTTAAATTTAAATTTTTCAATTATCTGTAGCAATTTAATTCAAGGCTGTTATTCTTTGTGAAAATTAAAGGTCATCTAAAAGCACTATGCTAAGGAGAAAAATATTGACACACATTGTTTATGTGTATATGTATTCAAAATAGAATATATAATTTATTTAAAACTTTATATCAACAGTGAGGGTTATTATTACTCTTAGTAAAATTATTCATCATAGTTTCTTAGTGAAAATATACTTTAAAAAGTAGGGTCACCTTGGGTAATTCCTGGTCAAAAAGCATTAACATCCAATTATCACAAAATCTATCTAAGTTAGAGTTACAAATTTTGGTATGGAGGAAGCACATTGGGATGTCCATCGAATAAAATATTCATGCTATCAACAATACATAATGAACTTGAGTAATTGTCGTTAATTAGTGAACAGGAATTACCTCAGAGATGGGGTAATTTCTGGCCACTTACGAGGCAATTATTGGTCACTCAAATGATTGATGAAAATGCATACATTTTGTAAGCACATTATTAATACAAGTTATTAAACTAATTAGATAAAGAATTTATTTATATATATAGGTAATTAAACACTGTATTCAGTTTTTTAAGAAAGAATGCAATTGTTTTCTACATAATAGCTTTACTTAATAAAACTTAGCCAAAATACTTTTTATACACTTTGTATGCATTAGCTACAGCTTTTATATCTGTTGTGAATGAATCTTCACCTACCAAATAAATAGGTCCATAAAAAATATGGTGCACATGCAACATACACACTGAGCACATGCTTCTGTCTGTTATGAACAGGTTAAGGTGAACAGTTAAGTGAATAGTACAATGCAGTTACAATTAAGCATTTTTCTTAGTATAATTAAGAATAATTATTAAAACTTATAAAATAATTGGATGAAATTTAACAAAGAAAAATTCAGTATATTGTATACTTATCATTAACAGATAAGAATGTTACATTGCGGTTACAGTTAACTTTGCAGTTAAGGCTCACAGAGTTACATATAGTTTAAATCAATAACATATGTCAATAATAGGTGAAATAATAATCCATAAATATTAAAAAAAGGACTGACCAGGAATTACCCCACTGACCAAGAATTACCCCAGTAGCCAGGGGCATTATTTGGAGCCTTCCTGCAAATTATTCAAAACAATAATGGTAAATCCAAAACTATTTTTCAGTAACTGACATCGTACCTAATTCAACCAAAAAAACGAAAAAGAAAAATATTCAGAAGTTTGAGTTTGATCACGATCTTTGTACAAATGTATCAAAACTAAGGCCAATCTTGTTTTACGAAATTTAACAAGCGATTTTAAAAAGATTTTTTAAAATAGTCAGCTCATAATTAAGTAATGAATTGCAATGAAGATAGTTCAGAGTACCTCTGCGATTTTTTTCATTTTGCTGAAGGATTATTAAGACATAAAAAGGACTGTGACCAGGAATTACCCCAGAAACTTGCTGACCAGGAATTGCCCCGGGTGACCCTAATATTCAAAAAATATTTTTTCACCAATTAATCGGCCCGATTTTGCCGATTATAAATAATCTCCAAAGTGGTCGATTATGGCCGATTACCACCGATTAATCGGTACATCCCTACTAAATACTCTCAGATAAGTTAACATCTGCGGTGATTGGAAAAATACTGAAGAATTTGCTGCAAAAAGTGCAACATTTTTTTCAACGCAGAAACGCAGTCCATTGTACAACCAACGAACCTTATACCTAAACCAACTAACTAGCATCGTTGTAATAAAGAAAGCAATGATTTTACATATGGGCCTGAATGTGGCCCCAATATGTTTTCAAATATGCTCTCGGGTTTTAATTTAGCAACTGACCTGAGCAGAACATTCAGTAAATTTCGGAACTCTTTCTTTCTAACGAAATAGACCCAGATATCATTTCAGTACACTTTTCTTCGAAAGGACGCCGCACACTCAAAATACATTCAGGCAGGCGCGGATCCAGAGGGGGGGGACATGGGGGTCATGCCCCCGTCCTAAACCGACCAAATACAACAAAAAATTGCATTTTTGGGACTTATATTAAGAAAAAAATTGCCACCCCCCCATTTTTGCACAAAAATTTCACTTTGACCTTCCCCTTTCCGAAAATGACCCCCTCCTTAACCAGAAGCCGGATCCGCCCTTGCATTCAGGCAACTGCAACAGTTATTCTGAATTTAAATACACAAAAACATGTGCCGCGAATTTGCAGAGACGACGTCACTCATACCAATACTTTCGTTGCGTTACTTTTGTTTCATGTTGAAATTTCAGTCTCATCGCGACTGTAAAAGCATCACTTCCAGAACACTTTGAATTGGAGAACAAACTGGCATCTTGCGCGGTTATAAACGAATAATCTGAAATATTTGATGAAGTTACAATGCATCAATAAATCATTGATTTGTTGGGCAAATACGAGTCGAATATACATGCTCTATCAGACGAGCTCTTAAAATTGTTCCATAAATCATTCGATTGAATTACTTAGTTATTCAAAATTGACACTAATGAAACCTTATTTAGATTGAATGTTCGAAGCAAATTTATATATTTGCTAATATGCCTAATTTCTAGTGGAGCTTCATTTTGAAATTAAATTCAATTGTATAGAATTGAAATGCAGAGTATTCATAGAATACTAGTTCGTTTAGTTTTTAAGAGGACTATTTGCGGTTGAAACTACTGGTAGAGATAAGAATAACCTTCATATATTTCGTTTAACAGATCTAAGTAATAGGTTTCGGTCTTCTTTTTTCCCCAGTCTGACATCTATTTTTGGCCAAGTGCACTTCTTTTATATAATAAGCTAAAATTTCTTAACATTCGAAGTCAACCAAAAATGCAAGAGTACGGAATATGCAAGAGTACGGAGAACTATTTATCGAACACAAATAATTTACAATATTTTTCTTCATCTTGCTGGTTGATTAAAATTTTAATATTAGCAAAAAAAAACCTTGTTTTAAAAATATACTGTAATAGTCCAGGCTAGTGTCCATTGAAATGTCATCAAACCTAAAGTTTTTTTTATATATGACATTTTTTGGTGGTTTCTATATGAATTTGACCTGCTGATTCCGAATCCGTTGAGTGCCAGACGCTAAACCTTGAGCATTTTTGTCAAAATGGTGAAATCTAATATGGCTGCTGTAAAAGGTACGAAGCAAATTAATGGAATCGTGCGAGCAATGAAACATTTTATACACTTAAAAATGATTGCACTCTTTAGTCAAAATATAATTGTATTGAAAATTAATATTTATGAAAAGTATACGAGTAAAAAATTACTAAAATGGTAAAATTCAAGATGTGAGCCTAAAAAGTTGTAAGGTTCGATTTTCAGGTATAAATCATTTTTTAAACCTTAATTTACATGAAAATAGAATGTTTTAACAAAGGTAAATGTTTAAAATGCTGAGCATAAAAAATGTGATTTAGCCTAAACATAACACTGGAAACATATTTAGAAACATTCCAAACTTAAGTTTCGGGATTTTGCCGGCCTAAACCAATTTCCTGCAAGAAACAAGTTTCTTTTGCGAAAAAGTTTCCCACATTGATACAAGTTGCATGAATGCGAACTTCTCACTGGCGTGAAACGTATTTTTAGCTACCAGTTGGAAGGTATATCCAACGTGTTTGTTTAGTGTTTCGCCTTCAGCTCGATAATGGATTGTCCAAATTGACTTCACTCAAGTAAGGGTATGTACAATCTCTCGATATTGTAGTTTTGGACGAATTGCAAACAAATTAGCGGCTTAGCTATTTGCTTGCAATTTTTGCCTTAGCACTGGCCATATTTGTCAAACTGCTCCAGGAGCTTTCTTCGTAAGTCAGAAAGGTGCTGAACTGTTACCATCAACCGATCTAAGAGTTTTTGGGAAGTTTCCAATTTCTTGCCGTAAATTAACTTACTTTAATTTTGAAGGTTTCTAAATTCTTTCGGAATACTACTGACTTTAGCTAAGTAGTGAGTCATAATCACATCAGCTTCTTCATGAGAAACAAAAGCTTGTTGAATTCCAACACCAATCTAATCGGAAAAGAATCGGTACCAGTAATAATTACATATGGCTACTGCTAAGGCAGAAATGTCAAGCAAATAGCTGAGCCGCTAATTTGTTTGCAATTCATCCAAAACTACAATATCGAGAGATTGTACATACCCTTACTTGAGTGAAGTCAATCTGGGCAATCCATTATCGAGCTGAAGGCGAAACACTAAACAAACACGTTGGATATACCTTCCAACTGGTAGCTAAAAATACGTTTCACACCTGTGAGAAGTTCGCATTCATACAACTTGTATCAATGTGGGAAACTTTTTCGCAAAATAAACTTGTTTCTTGCAGGAAATTGGTTTAAACTTAAGTTTGGAATGTTTCTAAATATTTTTTCAGTGTTATTTTTAGGCTAAATCAAATTTTTTATGCTCGCTGCATAGCATTTTAAACATTTATCTTTGTTAAAACATTCTATTTTCATGTAAATTACGGTTTAAAAAATGATTTATACCTGAAAATCGAACCTTACAACTTTTTAGGCTCACATCTTGAATTTTACCATTTTGGTAATTTTTTTTCGTATACTTTTCATAAATATTAATTTTCAATAGAGTTAGATTTTGACTAAAAAGTACAATCATTTTTAAGTGTATAAAATGTTTCATTGCTCGCACGATTCCATTAATTTGCTTCGTACCTTTTACAGCTGCCATATTGGATTTCACGATTTTGACAAAAATGCTCAAGGTTTAGCGTCTGGCACTCAACGGATTCGGAATCAGCAGGTCAAATTCATATAGAAACCACCAAAAAATGTCATATATATAAAAATTTTAGGTATATGGCCTTCTAGCGTGGACTATAAGTTTATATTTTGAAAACATCACAAATGAAATAAATTTGATTTGCATTTATACTGCCATGCTTCTGTTTCTTTTTCAAGATTATTTTAAATTGAAGATTAAATCTAGTGTTATTTGCAATGTAAATATTTCTATTGAGTTACAAAGGTATCTCTAGTTTTGGAAAATGAACGTAGCTTTGCCTCTCTAATCGACTGTATAGACACATCCGTGATATAAATTTGCAAAATCTACTGAGCCTATTTTCTTAAAACTTGTTGTACATGTTGCTTGCGTCATAATATCAGAGTTTGAAAAAAATTCTGTTCCCTATTCAAAACGTGATGGTCCAAGTTGAAGATGAATATTATAACATCAAACTCTCATTCTGTTCAGATCAGCACTAGTAATTACATAAATACATAAATAAAATAAAAATTAGTAGCACGTTTATATTGATCTCCAAAATTCCTTTGATGAATCATACATGCATTGCGTTATATAGACACACTTTTACTATATAATTGCAAACGCTCCTGTACCATTTTTTAAAATCTTGACGAACATGTTGATTATGTCACCATTTAATGAAATAAACAAATTCCATACTCTACTGTAAAGCTTATTGTCCTTAAAATGTTCATATGTAAGAAATTTTATAACACCAAACTCTCAGCGCATTCAGTTCAGTACAAAAAAAAAAAAAAAAAAAAAAAAACTGACACCGTAACTTGAATTGATCTCTGAAGCTCCGCTAATGCTATATTCACATGATGGGACATAGGGCCGAATTCAAGTGAAACACCATTGCAATCGCTTCGAGGCGATCGCAATAGACCAAAATTGCAATCGCTACTGGAAGTCGAATTACATTAGAATCGCATCTCGTAGCGATTGTAACGTTTCACTGGAATCCAAATTTGGGAATTTGCGATTGCATTGGTGAGTTGCGATCGTCCGTGTTTTACTTGAATTCCTGCCATAGTCGCATATGTATGTCCCATCCGTTTACGCAAAATCTATACAATCAATTTCCTCACAACTTGGCAAACATGTTGCTTGCGCCATCATTTAACATCATAAAAAATATCCATACACTACCAAAAAATGTATGGTCCTTAAAGGGTTAACGTATAAGAAATATTACAACACCAAACTCCTAGCGCACTCAGTAAAGCATTAAAAAGATAAAAGAAAAGAAAAAAATGACCTGGCACCGTAACTTGTATTGATTTCTGAAGTTCCTCTCATTCACTTTCATATCACATCGCCAAATCTCAGTTTTAAAGCTGATGTTAGCTCCTTAAAATTCAATCGGCTCTGAAGTATGAGAATCTGTAGACCATCTAAGGGTGTTTTAGATCGATAAATTGTTCCTCCACTGTTCTCGTCTGGAGCACTGGTTGTCACCACTATTTCAAGCTCAGATTTAAACGCTTAATGAGACGTCATTACGTGTGCATGGAGTGGCGTCTCATTAGGAGTTAATGTACTGGGGTATATGGAAATAGCCTGTTAAAGACAGTTAGCTATATTTTAGCTGCTTGTGGTAATGGACTATCGTGTGATAAGCAGCAATAGTTCTTCAAGTTCTATAGTTAAGTGATCTTTTTGTATGATGTTCCGATGTAATTTTATGTAATGTTATTGAACGTTCAGACGCGTTCGACGAGCGGAAGTTAGAGCTTAAATATTGCATGGACCAAGCTATTGCTTTAGTTCGTTTGCTCTGGAGATAAAGCTCTGAGACTATTCAATGTTGGCAATGTGGGGCGAATTCACTCTATAGTGCCCAAACTACTTTTTAATGTAGGAAAAAAAACAGAACGTTAACTTTTTGACGCACAAATGGGACACCGGTTTCTCATGAATATTTAAACTCTTACACAGAAAATGACGCCATAGTCCTATGCTGTATTACATAAGCAGATACTTATTAAAATCCCCCAAAAAATATTTTTCACTTATTTCAACCTATTATTATACAGAGTAATAAAAAAAAGTACCAAAAATATGTTGATGGAAAAGTTCAGACAAACCTTTTAAAAGCGATTCGTTAATTCTAATCTTTCCATTTTTTAAATTGTAATGTTACTTGGATTGATTAATCAAGACACGTTAAATTTAATTATTTTGCAAGAAAAATAAGTGCTTCGTTACAGTAGAATACTTTTTTGTGTATTTTCTGATAAAATTGAATTTCAGCTATTATGACTATTACTAGTTCTTAGCATGCTCATAACTAAGCAAGTGTGACAAATCTGGTTAAACCAGTGTTTTCCAACTTATCTCAAAACATATATATGTAACTATAAAATTTATAGTTGAAAAACAATGAAAACTTCACAGCAACAGAAGTTTACTTTTTAATACCTAATGCCGGGATAATGAGTTTTTTTTCACGAGATAGAACTGCAAAATTACAGTTTCATAATAATCCAAATTGAAAAAAAAAAAAAAAGAAAATCCTTTACCATGCCCATAACTAGTCACTTATCCTATTTCATTCACAAATTTTCAAAAAAGTACGTAAGCTGATAGATTTAATTGAGTGAAATTATTTTACATAAATTCAGTTTCGCTTGCTGATCTAAGCGAAGCATTTGCGCTTTTTCCCCCCTCATGTTTTCCTGATAAAGAAAAGGGGGGAAAAAAGCTTTTAAGGGATGCCTAAATTATGAAGTTGGATAAAGTAGGATCTTACAGCTTTTTCTTGATGGATTAAAAAGCCATTCAGACAGCTCTAATTTTGATGCTTCCACATTATTGCACAAGATCATTAAGGACTTCAATTTAATCCTTTCTCACGATGAAAAGTATTCGCCTTTTATATTGGATTTCATTAAAAGTCAAAAATATCCTCAGTAAAATATTAAAAATACCATTAGTAAATACAACAACCGAGCAAAAAAGTTTTTCGAGTTTAAAATTTAAATAATCATCATTTTTAGACGAATGATAGGTTAGAGATAGACTGTCTCTTTTGCTTTTTATTTCTTAAAGTTACTTCATCATCTGAACTATTATAAGTTGCAGTTATTAAAAAATATTTAAGTTAGCGCAAAAGTAGAATTTTTTCCCTGTAATTTTTATCGTACTATGCACAGACATCTAGTTACTAAACGGATACAGTCAGCCATTAACCACATGAAGGAAGGATTCAAAACGAAGGAAATTTATGTCTTAATTAAAGTCTTACGAATTATTCCATGTGAAAACAGCCAAAAAAAAGTTTTTATTCTAACCATCTCCGTTTTTTTTTAATTTAGTAAAGGGGTACTATCGGTACAAATTTAGTAAAATATGAAGTTTTATAGGGATTTACAACTCTGTAAAATCCGTAAAAATATATAAGTAAACAAAGGCAGTCGTTTCAATCGCTGTTGAATCTTTCTTAATTGAGATAGAGACATGAAATATATAATTTCTGTCACATAATTATGTTTTATGCTATTTCTTTCTTATGCTATGCAAAACTATTTGAAGGGTCAGGGGGGAAAACCACGGTAGTCCACTTTTTGTTGAATTTAAACTGATGCTACCACCTGTTAGAAAAATAAGTGCAATTTCGTTTAGTATATGCAATATTCGTGAAAAAACACTGTAGTCCATGTATTATTATCATTTTAGAACAAGTATACTGGGGAAGTTTATGAGTTCGTAAAGTTTAAATTTCGTTTTTCTCAAAATGAATCAAATGTGACCACCGTGGTTTTTCCCCCTGACCCTTCATTTCGTTTGCGATACATTAAAAAAAAATCTGGATAAACATTTTTTAATTTAAATAGTATTTCCTGATTTTTGTGTAATTGAAAATTTTGAAATTAATTCAATGAATAGCTAGTATTGTCTTATACTAGATGTGAAAACATAAATTTTGGAAGACATTGGCTTCATTGTTTTAAAAGTTGAAAACTAATGCCAGTAGTTTAAACATGCATTGGTCACAATTTCTATTACTACGGGTGGGACATATGGGTAACCGGGATTTTAAACTTTGGCCTTTTGAATACAAAGAACTATTATGTATTATAATATAGAGTATTAACTTTAAGAAAAAAAAAGTACAGAATAGTGATTTGTACGTATTGAGGGTGTGTAATTGTTGAGTCACACTCGAAAATATTATTTATTTTTAAGTACGAAAAATGTATTTAGAAAGAGTTGATATATTTCATATTATGATACCTAAAGATTTCTCATTCTCAAATTTATTAATATTGTAAGCCAAAGTTTAAAATTCTGGAAATAAATGCACACATATACGTAAAAATGACACGTCCTTGCAAATGGATTGAGCACCAAAAAAAAAAAAAAAACCCGTAAAATGGGGTGAACCGGAACACTTTTCAGCTTTAATTGTAAAAAAAGTAGTAAAAAGATTTTTTTTAAATTTGATTCTTTGGGTAAAAACTTCGGTCCTGCTTTGCTTTTGATATTCCAAGCAAAGACAAAACATTTCGAACAGTTATTATTTATATATATAGGAATTTAGGGGTGTTCCGAATCACACCGCAGATAGGGGTCAATCGGAACACATGTTAAAGTTATTATTTTTTTCAATTTAACCTGTAATAGGTCTCACAAACATGAGTAATATTGATGGGGGAGAATAAGAATAGATAGTTACTGTCAAATAAAAGTTTAATTTCAATACCAGTAAATGTTTATGGGTCATTTTCACCATATGCTTACATTTCAGAATTTTTAAGTAATTTTTTTTAACTTGCTATTTTCTTTCAGAATCACTAACAGATGTTTTGTCACATATTTTAGGTGTGTGAAAAAGTAATTGGTTGTACACTTTGATGCATAATTAAGTGTTCAAGTACTGTTGTAAAACTTTAAGTTGCAAGGAAAATTGTCGTCCGTTACCGTACAAAATCAATATGAAATCTCACTTTCAAACTATATCATACCTCCTAGAACCAACTTCATTTGAAATTATTTGCGTCCCTGAAGCTTAAAACGATGTTTGTGATCATTAAAGTATTGATCAAAAGCTGTATGGTAACGGACTTGAAATTTGGTAACGGATTTGACCAGTAACGGACTTGACATTTCAACCAAAAATGTCAAATTATGGCTAGGTTGTCGAATTTAAAAATTGAACAACAATATGCATTTTCTTAGAGTTGTATAATAAACAATATTTTGGGGTAAAAGTTGAGAAAAAGTAAAAATTAATACTAAATCTTTGGTAAGAGACTTGACAAAGAATAAAAATACGCACCTGGAAGAAATCTTGTGCGAAACGCCACAGCAATATTTCTCGACTCAGGAAAACAAAATGGTACGAAATAGTTACGTCACTGGTTTGTTAAGTTAACTGAATACGTGTTAGCATCTTTTGACTGCAATAAATACCTTTTTTAGTTATTTTAGTTAAAATAATCTTAGGGTAACGGACTTGACAAGAGCTGCCGGACAAAATACATTCATACATTTCTTAATGAAAAAAAATACTATTGTTAATATTTATTATGAATATCATATACTGCTAGTCAATATATAGAAAAAATTTGTAGAATATACTTTTTTATACAATTAAGTGTTTAAAAAAATAGTTGAACTTGCGAAAATGGGAAATGGACAAGCGTTTTTGCCTTGATTATCATTCTTAAAGACTTATATAAAAATAAATAAATAAATTTCAATAACTTTTTGAGTGATAGAATTTTTTTGGGGGCATTGCTTGCAAAAAAAAAAAAGTTCGCATTGAATTTAAAATATAAGTTATGCTTCAAAATCGTCTTTTTAGCCTCCGGACAGCAAATGTAAGCAAATTTTGAAAATTACCCTTATAATTTGTCAAAAGTAAAAATGATTTTGAACTTCTGAAAAATTAAAATTAATTTTAAGAAATGCTTTTGAATTAAAATACAAAGCTGTAACATAAATTGAAGTCACTCATATCGTCCACAAATATGTACTTGGCCTTAAAACTAGCAGTTGCGGCTTGACTTAAGTTTTTTCATAACATCTTCTGAGATGAACGCTGCCATTTCTTTAGTTTCTTGAAATCTCTGGGTTTTGGGGATTGTTCTGTAAGATTTTCCCACTTATTCATCACTGTCTGTGTACTGAACTTATGCTACATAAAGTCTGTATGACTTTCTCCCATGTATTTTAGGCAAAAAGAAGTCTCCTGGAGCAAAAATCTTTTTAAATCTGCAACTTTCTGTCATTCTAAGATCTAGTTGCTCACGAGAAGAGATAAACAGTAATAAATCCTTGTTCTTGTCTTGACTAGAGAAATTGGGGTTGGAATCTTGATTTTTCAAACAGTTTCCTTTAAATAAGTTTGAACTGGAACAACAGAACCAAGTGTTCCGATACACCCCGCAATTTTTTTTCCTATGTCATTTTTCAGAATTCTTCATTTTTACGACAAAATTTTTAAAAAATGTAAATTCTAATGTGGTATTCAGTTGTTCAGATACATGCATAATTGAAACATACCACTCTCAGGTTTAAATTATAAGAAGGTTTGTACTTACATATGAAGTTTTGCAGTCTATGAAAACGTGATGTTTTCTAGCATTCCACGTGCAGCCCTCCTTATAAGCCAGTAACGTTGCCAGATTGACAAAACTAATGTTTTCCTACTTCCTATGATCTTACCTTTCTAAAAAAAAATTAATGGCGAAAAATACCCAATAGTATATTTATGAAGAATTTCTTTGTACGGTCGGGTAGTTTTGTTCCGATTGACCCCGCTATTCCTATGCACCCCATTTTACGGTAAATAAATAAATAAATAAATAAAACATAATAATAATAAAAAAATAATAATTTCCTTAACACTAATGTTGAATTTTTTATTAAAAAAAAAAAAAAAAAAAAGAAAAAGGAAAAGAAAAATGCGGATGAGGAAATAAATGCCCCAAAATATCTGAGCTAACACCTTCCGTTAAGTTTTAGATTTGTTTGTCGTTTTAAGTATGAAAGAGCTTCACTTTTTTGTAGTACGCATCACCGCCAAGTAGAAGAGGCAATAAATGATTACTAAATTTTCTTGCGTAAAAGTGGCACCATCTGGAAGTTAGAGAATAATTATCCAACATGAAAAAAAGCTACGATTGAAAATTCACAGGTGGTCACAATTCACCTTTTTTGTAGCACAATAGAAAGGAGAAACACAGTACATTATACAGTTACACAGCACATTATACAGCAATTCTATACAATTTCTGATCCCCTCAACTTCGGCCTGGCCGAAACATGAGCTGTGATTCGGCCGCTTCTTCCTATAATAATTTCTGCTGTAAATTTAGATTTTACAATTAGAATTACAGAACATATTGTCTTTTAAGTTACACACAATTATAAAATACAAAAACATAGAATAAAATTATATTTAATTAAAATTATTATACCGTCGGGAACAATTGGAACCAGAAACAGTTCAACAATTAACAATATATTCTATTCACCTGAAAGTTCTTATGAAATATATAAATAAATTAAATTAAATTACTTTTAGTTCATAATTATATGAATAACTTTAGTTGATTTAAAATGAAGCTAGTAAAATGTGACTTTGTAAACATTTCTAGGGGTAATATTGAAAATAAAAGTCAATTTTTAACATCTAACAAGCTAAGATTTTTTAAAAGTCATAGTTTATTTAATAGAGTAATATTTGGTTAATTGATCAATATGTTGACAAGACTTAACTTTTTTTGTAGATATTGATCAAGATTATCAATAGTAGTGCAGGATTATAAAACATCGTGAGAATTTACAAAAAGTACCTTGAAGCTGCAGTTTTATTTATTTTTATCAAGCAAAATACGAAAAGAGAGCCTTTTCCTTGTTCATCCACTTTCGGTGCAAGATATTCAGATTCGATTTTATCCTATATATTATACTATTAAGGTATAATGTAACTAGCAGCTAATTTTTAGTTAAATTACTCTGTGATTTAATATTTAATCATATCAGTTGGTTTTATTATAAACATCAACTTAACTGTAGAACATGCTTTTCATATTCCAAATAATGATTCAAATTACTTATTTTTTTATTTTTAAAGTGTCGTCTTTTCTGGTACTACCAGTACAAAACAGAAATAAATACTTTAATTAGTAAAATTAATTTAAAAATGAGACACTAAGCTAAAATGTTTTCTTACAATTAAAAAGCTCAAAAGTGATGATTATTGATTACTGAGTGCTGTAAGTTAAATATTATTAAGTATTTAGGATTTCTTTTGTCGTGTGGCATCCAAGCTGGCAATTGGGGTGCGCTGCTTCACTTTTGAAACTGTACCGTAATTTGGTGTGAAGTCCGACTTCCACAGTACACGCATGCCATAGGTACCCGTTTATAGGGTAGGCAACCTTTCACAGCACAACACATTCACACAAAGAAAGGACAGGAGAGAGAAAGCACATCCATGCCCAAAACCGGGACTCGAACCCGGGACTACATCCTCCGTGGCAGACTGCTCTGACCACTAGACAAGGTGCCCGGCATGTTTAGAAATATTTTCTCTCAAAAGTACTCTTTTTGCACACAGACGTATCAGTGAATCACGAGTAGCACATTCCCCACTGCTATGGATTAAATGGCAGCTCGTTTACCTTTTTTTAAAGCATAGTTTTGTTCACTCATTTTATGCTTCCACCTCTACATGACAAAAATGGTATGAATTGAGTCCTCGCCCACGTGATACACCCTACTACTTTTAGTTAAACCTTTCTGCCGATTTGACCATTTGCCAGTGTTTAATAAGCGCTTTGATGTTACTTGATATATTGCTGTAACTACAATGGATTTGCAGGATGAGTGCAAACGGAGTTCGATATTCAGGAGTGCTGACTCTCCTGTCTTATCAACAATCGCTAAACAAGGAACCCGAAACACTGAAGACGTCCCATCTGTAGGGAAAACATTTCCAGCTGTAGCAAGAACATTGGACCGATATAAAATTTCTGACCGAGCAGGCGCTGCAATCGTATCAGCTGCACTTCAAGACGTTGGTATTATTTCACGAAGTGGACGTTGTAGATTGAAACAAATTTCGGCACGAAAGGACGAAAACTAGAACCAGTATATCACATAAGCAAATCGAGGAAAATTACAACCATAAACAGTTTGGTTTATATTTCGATGGTCGCAAAGATAAGACTTTCAGAAGCAGAAAACTTTTTATCGAAGGACATATATACAAGTTTATTTAAAGAGCCTGGTTCTGAGTATATCGACAACGTGTCTGTAAGAGTCGGAAAAGTGCAAGTCATAGGATAACGCATAGTAAATTTCTTGTCATTCACTGATAACGATGTAGATGTGACAAAGTTGGTTGCGATGGACATTCCGTGAACACTGGAGTCAAAGAAGGTGTTATCCAAAAGATAGCACTAATCCTAAAGCGTCCACTACAATACTTTGCTAGTTATACGCGAATGAGCTTCCTTTGCACCATCTTTTCAGTTATGGATGGATATGGAATTAGGACCAGGCCCACAGAAGCTTTACCGGCAAAATAGGAAAAGTTTTTGCTAGATACGAGAAACTACATGTAGTTACATTCATGCCTATAGCATTCACGGTACGTAAAGTGACAAACAAAACGGAGCTGAGAACTGATCAACGGTACCCATTGGAAAGCTGTAAAAACATTAACTCCGGACATTTCAGCGATCCATTTGATATTTTAGTGACATTGATTAACTGCATTCAATTTAAAAGCGATTATTTTTAAATTTTTGATTTAGATGTTTTCGTAATGTAATAGCTCGGAAAAGTTGCTAATTGTGAAGACAAAACGAAGGGAAAATATTATTGAAATTAATTGATATCTTCCAAGAAAGAGAGAGAGAGAGAGAGAAAGAGAGAGAGAGAGAGAGAGAGAGAGAGAAAGAAAAATAGCATTTACATATTGTAACATCAACTTTACTGATACAGATTTTCATGAAAGAATTTGTAGTTCAAAGAAGGGAGTGCTCTTTTGAAGCTAGGGTGCGAAGTCAACTCGTCATCTCAAGTGTTCTAAGTCATTGTTCAGGCTACTCGGACACTGAGGCTCAATCGCAAATGAAGCTATCATTCTTTACTCATTCACGTGTTGCCGTTTGGCGCCACAGAAAGTTGTTAGAGAGTTACCTATTGATTGAAGGGCTCACGTGGTAAAAAAGTTCTGATTTCACGGCGCGAAGTGCTTTCAGGTAGGGTTATATAGCTTCGGTGATTGAAAAAAAAAAAAAAAAAAAAACAGCAAATGTTGCGGTAAAAATTAAAGCATTTTTCTTGTGTTGAAGACTAACCGTCTATTTTAAGAAAGAGTAATTTTAGTCTCTTGTTTTTGTTAGACAATTCTGCAAAAATTAAGGGATTTGAACAGGAAACCATAAGAAATACTATAACTCATTTTGTTAAATGTTGCATAGCTAACAATGCCTACTAAAACTTAAATACAGTGAACTCTCACTTATACGCCGGCCCAAGGGACCAACAGGAAAAGGCGCATAAGTGAGAGAGACGTATAAATGAACTAAAAACGGCTAAAAACGCTAAAAACTTTAAAGGGCTAAAACGCAACATAGTTTCTAATGAGAGAATGAATAAGAATATTTCTATGGAAAAGGGACATATTACCACGGTTTGGCAATTATTGTAACGTAACTACAATGATAAAGAGAAAACAAAAATTGTGGCATACCTAATTAAAAACTATTCCCTTTAAAACGATGCATAATAGATAATTGTCCCTCTCCGAACTCTACAGTGAACTCTCACTTATACGCCGCCTCATTTATGCGCCTTTTTCACTTATACCACGATTTCGAATGGTCCCAGCACATTCCATAGCGAAATAATGATAGTATCATTTGTTTATGCATCGCTCTAAAGATAAATATTTCACTTATTCGGCGAATTTTCCGTAAAATGTACAAAAATGAATTATTTACTTAAAGAAAAAGGAATTTTTCTTCACTTTCCTCCTTAGTCCATGCGGAAAAAAATGCCTTCCGTAAGCAATAAAGGCGAATGATTAGAGCTCGGCACAATTATCTATTATGGATCGTTTTAAAGGGAACAGTTTGTAATTAGATATGCTGCAATTTTTGTTTTCTCTTCATCATTGTAGTTACTTTACAGTAATTGCCAAATAGTAGTAATATGCCCCTTGTCTATAGAAACATTCTTATTCATTCTCTCATTAGAACCTATGTTGCGTTTTAGTCTTTTAAATAGGCTTGTTCACTTATACGTCTCTCTCACTTATGCGCCTTTTTCTGCTGGTTCCTTGGGCCGGCGCATAAGTGAGAGTTCACTGTAGTTCAAAAATGCCTTCGGTGAGCAATAAAGGCGAAAGATTAAAGAGGTAAGTGAAGAAAAATGCTTATTTAAAAAAAAAAAAAATAAATTACATTTTTTACATTTTAGGAAAAATTCGGCGCATAAGTGAAATATTTATCTTGTGAGTGACGCATAAACGAATGATACTATCATTATTTTGCTATGGAATGTGCTGGGACTATTTAAAATCGTCGTATAAGTGAAAAAGGAGCATAAATGAGGCGGCGTATAAGTGAGAGTTCACTGTAAGCTCTTTCCGTACATATTTTATCCATTCGAATGTATTATATTATATCCATTCGGACTTCATCGCAATCTGAAGTTGAAGTTCTATCCCTCGCTGCATGCTATATCAATAAACTTAACACTATATTTTGATGCATATTTGATTTATTTAGCTTATTATGGGACATAAAATCTTACTTTATTATTTGAATTTGAGGAAAAATATTTTATTAAAAAAACAAATGTTACATTTACATTTTTTACGACACCATTTAAAACTGTGGGAATGACCTAATTTTTTTCTGCATATATTATATATACACATATATATATACATTATATATATACTTCTCGCAGAGAAAATATATTTTTCTTCCTCAAATATTTGTTAGCTACTTTCGAGTGTGTCGGTAAAAAAAGGCGGCTTTGGAAACAGAGCAGATCCTGTTAGGAAAAGATGAGTTCCAGCTGAGCCTGTTTCCCGTTTTCAATATCCAGCCGAGTATCTCTGGAAAGCCCCTTTTCCGGACCCCCTGGCCGCGGGCTTTCGCTCCCTGACTCTCGCATCGGCGCCTGGTGGTCGCCCTCCGAGCCGGGATCAATGGCGGCGCTGCGATCGCCATCGACGGGGCCGCGCTGCAGTCCGGAGATGAAGAGAGCGTTCTGTTGTTGCTGTGGTCGCCCGGAAACAAAGGTGAGTCCCCTTTTGACCCCTCCTAAGCTTCCATTTCCGATCTGTCTCTCATTTCCCGTGCCACTAGTCCATGGCAGTTCTTCCGATTCCTGGAAGAACTCTTAGGATGAGAAGAGGGACGGGCCACCATCCTTGCGATGCTCTGAGGAGAAGCTGCCTTCTCTCTCTCTCTCTCTTTATCTCCCAGCGCGTTCTCGTTTTCCTCACCCGTGAGAAATCGTTCGCCGTGACTCGCCGACAGAAACAGAGCCCACTAATAATCTCCTCTATTAACACCTTCGCTCAATGCTTGCTCGAGTAGACAGATATCTATAATGCTAATTAGACAAGAAACAGGCGTCCAAACATTTGCAAAATACAACAGGGGAAAATGTAAAAAAAAAAAAAAAGTCTGCAGCGCTGAGTAGCGCGCAGGACACACGGTCTCTAAATACATAAAGCATATTCGTGATAAAAACAAGTAGTGATATAAAATCCGGTTCTGATTTCCACAAGGGCACGTGGGGCACTTGCTTGCCCAGGGTTGCCATTGAAGTTACATGTTTTCATGCTGTATTAGTTTGTTGTTCAAAAATTTGGTATGAATTTGTTTCCAAATCTCTCCCTTATCATCTCATATAGTATTCCTCCATTTCATTCAATATTTTTTCTTTTTACTCATACTAACACAGTTATTCTTTAAGAATTTTATCTTCATATATTTTAGTAAAAATTCATTACAAAGCAAAATATTAAAAGTGGCCTCTAATGTTTTCTTTGTCTAGTGCCCCCGAAGTCAAAAACTTGCCCTGGTTAAAATTTAGTTGTAAAGAGAATGAAAAGTCAGAATAGCTTCTTGCTACAAATTAAAGGAAACTACAATATTGTGTAAGAATATCGTCACCTTTGACCACCACGCTTTTCATGGAGAATATGGTTTTTTAAAATTTAGATTAAATGTAATGCGATTTTTGAATGAAAATCAAGAAATAAGATTTCTATCCGAATGTTTAATTGATGTTTTTGAATTGTAAATGGAGAAAGGTGAAAGGTCAACTTGAATTATGTACATTAAAATGATTTTGTACATTAGTTAATATGTACTTAACATTGAAATTTCTCTAGATATTGTTTTGTTCAATGGCAAACAATAGCATAATTTTGATGTAATACATATTGTAACCTCTCTGTTGGCACACGCACACACACACACACACACACACACACACACACACATAAATAAGTAAGCAAATAACTAAATAAGTAAATAAAACACTAAAAAAATAAATAAACAAACAAACAAATATATACATATAACACTACACTTTAAAGTATGAATGTTTTTTTACAGTATAATATAGCTAATTTTATGGTAATAAACTGTAAAATTTCTAATTTAACAGTTTATTAACGTGCATTTTACAGCTTAAATCTGAAACCTCTACTGCCAGTATTGTTGTTTTTACAGTATAACACAGCTAAATTTTACTGCAATAGACTAAAATTTTTCACTTTACAGTAAGAAACTGAAAAATTTCTAGTTTTATAGTTTATTACTGTGCATTTTACGGTTTTAAATTCGAACCGTGGCTACCAGTATTATGCTGTAAAAACAACAGTTCATATTTTGCAGTGTAGTGGACTTAATTCTGGATGGGACACTTTTATGTTTGTTTAAGATTTTACCATTTAGCATTGTGTTACGTATTATTACATTTATTTCTTTCATTTAAATAATTTATTTGTAACTTTAATATGCATGTATTCATTTCATGTGAATTTTACTTTTATTTTTTAATGCAAACTATAAAAAAAAAAAAATGTTTTCAAACGAATTTTGATTTCTTTAGATATTTAGCTTTGGAAACAAAATATTACATTGTTTTAGCTTAAAACCAATTAAAATTCATGATTTGTTATTAATTATTAAATATTGATTTAATATTGCCAAAGTATATCATATTATTGTTATTGTGACATTTGATATTTATTAATAGTTAAAAATAAAAATATATATAATATTCACATGAAATGAATATATACATATTAGGGGAGTTCTAAATAAATAATTTTAGTGAAATAAATAAATCTAATAATTCTTTATACAGTGTTAAATGACAAAATATATAATAAAATTAAAAGTGTCTAGAAATAAGTCCTCCATTGTATATATAAATGTATACTTATTTATTTCTGCGTGTGTTAGTGTGGATGTACGGATGCACAGCAAAGTGAAATAAAAAAAGAAAAAACTAATTTTTCGAAATCTAAAAATAAGTCTGCATTACATACATATATATGAGTCTGTATGCGCATTTATGTATGTGCAAAATATTCTAGGTTTATTTCCATTTTAAGAATAAATAAAAATATATTGAGTTGTCCGCACTGTTTAATTTGTACCAACAAGATTTACTAATGAGGTACACAATTTCTATTTTTTTTTTCAATTTTAAATAGCAGTATTTAAATATAAATACTTTAAAGCATTAAATAGTTTCTTTGTCATACTTTACATTTCTTTTTCTTTGTGTTAACAGTGCATATAATAATAAATAACCTACTAATGTGTGATGTTAGTAGTCTTTTACGTTTCATTTAATTTTAAAAGACCCCCATACTTATTAGTACCCATTTTTAGTTTCGCTTTAGCCTAATTTATTTATTTTTTGTTTTACTTGATATTTATTAAAAAAGAAAAGAGTTTAGTTAGAAAAAAAATAAGTAAATAAATTAACAATTGAAGGAACTGGACAAATAAACTTCATCCTTACATCGGCTACATCGTACACTGAAAAAAATAAAATGTTGTTTTTACAATATAATGCAGCTAATTTTATAGTAATAAACTAAAATTGCTAATTTTACAGTAATAAACTGTAAAAGTGCTAATTTTACACTTTATTTCCATGCAATTTACAGCTTTAAATTGAAACCTCTGCTAACAATGTTATACTGTTTTTTGCAGTATAATTCAGCTAATTTTACGGTAATAAAACTAAAATTGCTGATTTTGGTTTATTTCTATGTTTTTTCAGTTTAAAATTGAAACCACTGCTTCCAGTATTACACTGCAGGAACAACATTTTATTTTTTGCTGTGTATTATGCTTAAAAATTTGTTTAGAATAGTATTTGTTTACGAAAATCACAT